>CAUYPK010033099.1:0-11916 GCA_963574355.1 Loris lydekkerianus
CAGAGTCCAGAAGGCTGGCTTTTGCTTCTGCTCACTTGATGGGTGAATATCTTGGGCTGCTCAACATCTGCCTCTGAGCCTCAGTTTCCCGTTCTGTGCCTCTAAAATCTCTGTATATAATCTCGGAGACCCTAAGGCAGGATGTGGAGCCCCTCTGCCCTCAGGCACAGGCTAAGCCCAGGCTGGGGCCATAGACGCAGCATCACAGCATCGGGAGAGGATGTGGAGCCCCTCTGCCCTCAGGCACAGGCTGAGCCCAGGCTGGGACCGTAGACGCAGCATCACAGCATCGGGAGAGGATGTGGAGCCCCTCTGCCCTCAGGCACAGGCTGAGCCCAGGCTGGGGCCATAGACGCAGCATCACAGCATCAGGAGAGGATGTGGAGCCCCTCTGCCCTCAGCCACAGGCTGAGCCCAGGCTGGGGCCATAGACACAGCATCACAGCATCGGGAGAGGATGTGGAGCCCCTCTGCCCTCAGGCACAGGCTGAGCCAACGGCCTCTTCAGCCCCTCGTCTGTCTGAAACACTCCCAAATCTCTGTTCTCACTTTCTTCTTCTGCCTTGCTTTCTCCCATCCCTGTCTCCTCTCCTTTTTCTGTCGGTTCTCTCTCTCTTACTGAAGCTTAGGGCAGGGGTGGGGGAAGGAGGAAAGTTGGCAGAAAGAAAAGATTCATCAATATTTAATTTTTATGGAAATCATGTCCTAGAAATCCCTAAGGGGCTGAAAATTGTTCTGTGTTTTCAGAATCCAGTGATGTTGCTGAAGCGGTTATGTTGTAAATAAAACCACATTACTGTCTGCAGCTCTCCCGTCGCTCTGCAAACACCCAGAAACTTGACAGTTTAATCCACTCAAGGAAGCAAAGAAGTTCGGGTCACTGGTGGGGGCAGCCTGTTCTGCAGCCTGGGGATATAAGATTGTGAGGCATCAGCGTCAGCAGCGCTGCTGCTGCTGGGAGGGAGAGAAAGCCCGTGTGCCCGGGTGGATATACCATGCTGCTGGAGTTTTTGCCCTCTGAATAGGAATCTCAGGACAGCAGGGCACTCCTGAGGTCCCTGATGTCAAGGAAGATTTGCCTAGATGGTATAGGCTTTTTTTCTCTTCCCTCATACCTGTCGTGCAGTAGAATAAACGACCAGAGGAAAGATCAGACCCACATTAGTTTTGAGCAGCTTTTGGTGGGGTTGAGATTTGAAAACAATGTTCATTTTTTTCATTTTTTTTTAATCACATGTTTATAACTTAACCACCATGTTCAAGACACTGTCTTAGGCACTTAGGATACAGCAAATCCCAGTGGTGTTCTCTGGGATAGGGGCAGATGATAAGCCAAATAAATAAGTAAAATACACACTCTGTTACATGGTAATCGGCCTGTGGAAATACTGAAGCAGAAATTATAGATGTTTGCTCACGAGAAATATGAAAACATGTATTGACTAAATGGCTTGTACAAGAATGTTCAGAGCAGCTTTACCCACAACAGCTGAACACTGGGAACAGCCCAGATGTCCGTCCACAAGGGAATGACTCAGTGAACTGGCCCACCTTCCCACGGACTGCTACACAGCTGTGAAAAAGAACAGTCTACAGACACATAAAACAACCTGGACAAATTGAACAGGTATTTTCTGAATGGAAGAAACCAGGCACACACAAAGATGTACTGGGTGATTCTATTTAAGTGATATTCTAGAATAGACAAAACTGCTCTGTGAGATGGAACTCAGGGAGCGGTTGCTTTGTAGGAGGCAGGGGTGGCCGTGAACGGTAAGGCGTCATGGGCATGCTGCTTGTCTGGAGACGTACTTGTCCACACTGATTGAACAGCACACTTAGAATCAGAGCTATTCATCAGGTGAGTTATTAAAATTATAAAGCACAGCAAGCTGCTGCAACTGGGGTGCACAGGGAATGCCCTGCTGAGGTGACGTGTGGAAAGGAGGGGGGAGAGCCATGAGGGTATCTGGGAGAAGGACATTCCAGCCGGAGAGAATGGCATGTTCCAAGCCCCTGAAGTAGGATAGTGACTAGAGCAGCCAAGAAACCACAAGAAAAAAAGGCAGTGTGTTAGCTCAGGTCCTCATGACAGAGTACCCCAGAGTACTCTCATGACAGAGTACCCCTTCTGAAGGCTGGAAGTCCAAGATCAAGATGTTAGCAGGTAGATTTTCTTCTGAGGCTGCTCTCATTGGCCTACACATGACAGCCTTCTTTCCATGTTCTCATGTGGTCGTCCCTTGGTCTGTGTGTTTTCTGTATCCTAATTCCTCTTCTTATAAGGACCTCTGTCATATTGGACACTCAGTCTCCTTATTCTAACTAAATTATCTTTGTAAAGACCCGCCTGTCAAATAAAGCCACATGCTGAAGTGGTTGGTTTTGGACTTCAACATACGGATTTGCAGGGACAAGTTCAGCCCATGGCAGCCAGCGTGGACAGTTGTGTTTCAGACAGACACACACAGACCACCATGTGTTCCTGTGTGGAGCCATGGGTGCCTGGCTGCTCACTTCTGTGTTGAGGTGGGATGAGGGCTTTGTGGGAGAGGTGGGATGAGGGCTTTGTGGGAGAGGCCAGAGGCGGCAGTTCTTCAGGTCGCTTTTCATGAACTCACATCAGCAGGAAAACTTGCTTCCAAAAAATCCATTGTGTTCTGCTTGAGGGCCAGGCTACAGATCTCACTTTCTGTAGAGAAGAGATGTGATGGAGTCTAGTTGGAGATGCTGAAGGGGCTTCTAAGCCTGCCTTCCACTCACTCGCAGGGGCTTCCTCAACTTGAGGAAGGACAAGGGGTAGTGAGAGTCTTTCCTGGGTGCTGCTAGCTCTGCTTACAAGAGCGGCCTGACACTGGGGGCACTACTGGGCAGCATCCCCTCCCCCCTTCATAAGACACCTACCCTCCATCCCCGACCCACCCCCGGGCCTGCATCACTTGGCTCGACACTGTCTATTGTCTTTTATGAGTGGCAAGATCCTCAGCTTGACCTAGCCATGCTCAGAAAATGCTATCGATTTTCTTTTACTTATTTATTTATGACATTTTTGCTGTGGGCAAAAAATAAAAAGGTTTGTGCAGCACTTCCCCTAGCCTTGAGAAGCTTTCTCCACCCACTGCCTCCCTTCCTGGTACACACACTCAGACTGCTCTCTCCTCCCCATGCTCCAGGAGTCCTGTATCGCCTGGTTGTGGATGCAGGGAGGGTTGAAATGAAGTGGGCTAAGAGTCCTACCTCATGCCCAGGACAGAGTAGGTTCTCAGAAAATAATGTGGAAGAGGTGGCTGGATGCATTTTGGAGGAAGCCATGGCTGAAGCCCTTAAGGGTTAAGGATGATGAGGACAGCCCATCCCTCTGTGGAGGTGCCTACTGTGTGCCAGGCCCAACAAGGCAGATTTCATTACCTTTTTCGACAGTGAAAAAGTCAGAGAAGTTAAGCGTCTTGGTCAAGGGTGCCCAGGAATTAAGTTGGAATTACCATTCAGGTCATCAGGACACCAGCACCCCACATCTCTCCACTTCATGGTACAACCTGCCCCAGGAAGAATAAGAACTCACTTAAGAGACTATCAGGGGCTGACTCAGCTCACGGAGCAAGGCACCCTGCCCTCTCCTAACCCTGCAGAGCCTCTCCATTTTCCAGAAGCCTCCACTGGGCTGAGAACCATGAGTGGGAACAAGGTCTGCTCTCACCCACCCCTGCCATCATTGGAAACATGACTGTACCAGAATTTGTCCCCACCTTGCGGTGGAACGTCAGGCACAGAGTTGGCTTTGGTGTCTTTTTGGAGAGGCGGCTGGCCCAAAAGAGCCAGAAGGAATTCCAGTCCTCTCTCAGGGGTCGAGCTCTGTTGGTTAACAGTGTGACACACTGAGCCCCAGAGCTGCTCTGTGTCAACCAATCAGTTCCACTCTGTCCCATGCAGATGTCCACTCATGTGTATATCCCTTCCCACAGTGACCTTTCCCTCCCTGGAATTCATAATAAACACCACTGTATCTTGAACATCCAGGCAGAAGTCATGTCCTTTTGAGCTTTGTTTCCTCTGGGTTTGGGCACAGAGCCCAGTGGTGGAAGGATAACAGTCGTCCCTGTGGATTCCAGTCAGCTGCCAGTACTTTCCGCATGTCTGTCCCATGCCTGCAGGGGGTGTAACCCTCACAGTCACTCCATGTGTTTCCCTTCCTTCTTCTCTTCCCTGGCAGGAGTTCCCCTTGGCAGTCCTCAGGGGCTGGAAGTGCTACTGCGCTTACCCTACTCCCCAGTTCAGCCTACGGGAGGCCATGGACAGCGCCCTATGTGACCCAGACCCTGAGGTCCAGAGGGTGGCAGAGTACTGCGAGGTCTACCAGACACCTGTGCAAGGTGAGCTCTCTATCCACCACTGGTTGTGGCACTTGATCTGGGGCCTGGGGAGAGCTTCCAGAGTTTGGAGATGCCAGTCATGGCTGAGTGTACAGATCAGGGTTAGGAAGGTATCTGTATAAAGGCTCTAGCAACTTGGTGGAGGAGATAACAGGAGAGATGAGGCCTCCACCCTCCCTGGAGGCTAAATTCTGGACTCACTTTGAAGAATATCAGACCCTTTATCTGAGTCTTTCTGCGGATGACAGTGGTCAGAGGAACAGGGGAAGAACAGAAAGAGAAAGGGACTAGAGGGTAAGTAATAGCAAGATGGTGGAGTTGGGAGGCATGGGGAGAAGGGGATGCTAGGAAACACAGGAACCTGGGCATCCTCCTCGGTGTAAGTACTATGTCTGACCTGAGGAACTCATGAGAGGAAGAGCAAGTGAAGAGGGATGGTACCACCTTTATCAAGTGCCCACCGTGACCCAGCACATACTTGGAGACTGGGGATTTTCCCTGGTGGTTTTTTTTTTTTTTGGGGGGGGGTTTGTTTTGTTTTGTTTTGTTTTTGTGCTCCTTGCAGCATCTGTGAGGATGAGATATAGAGTTGCTTGCCCGAAATTACCCTGGTTTGTTGTTGGCTATCCCTGTGTATGTGGAATTGCCCAGCATAGTGCAACCTCTCTATACTGCCCCTAGCAGAATCTTGAGTTATCTGTGCTATGCTGAAAGCAACTGTTTGGCTGTGGCCATGGAGATAGAATGAGAGTCAAGGCCCATGCGGTGACAGATTCTCACCCATTCCTGTGCTAGAGGGTGGGAGGCCTTGTCATGGGGCTTGGTTTTGCCAGCCACAGACCTGTACAGGTGGAAAATCTCTCCCTTCTTTAGGCCTTGGTTTCTCCATCTATTAAATGGGAGTATTGGATTGTCCCTGTTAGGGGAGTTCAGTGGTAAAAACCTGTGATTCACAGTGGAAGTGAATAACCCTGTGATACCTCTGGACTTTCAGACACTCGGTGCACAGACAGAAGGTTTCTGCCTAACAAATCCAAAGTGTTTGTGGCTCTGTCAAGCTTCCCAGGTGCTGGAAACACGTGGGCACGGCACCTTATTGAGCACGCCACTGGCTTCTATACAGGGAGCTACTACTTTGACGGGACCCTCTATAACAAAGGTAAGTCAAAGCTATAGGGGATTAACTTGAATCATCTATAGATAGAGCAACTACTATGCCATACTTACCCCTCAGGGACCAAGGACTGGCCTGCCTGGTGGGCCTCATCCACATCAAAGGTACACCACTGCCTTCACAAACACTTCCAGTCTAGGTCACTGAGGCACTTACAGGCACCACTGGTGTTTATTACAGCCAAGAAATTACATGGAGACTACACTACTGCACCTAGCCAGAACCAAAGCCAAACCAACATTCTAGGACACATCTATAGGAAAAAAATCTTTCCCTATGAAGGCTACTTCATAAAATTGGGAGAGGCAGCTGTTCCACCAGATGTGCAGGTATCAACATAGGCATATAAGATACATGAAAGCATACATGAAGCATGACGCCTCCAAAGCAAAACAGTAATTCTCCAGGAACAGACCCCAAAGCAAAGGAAATCTATGAAATGTCTGAAAAGGAATTTAGAATAATAGTATTAAGGAAACTTAGCAAGATATGAGAGGATACAGATAGACGATTCAATGAAATCAGAAAAACAATTCATGATCCAAATGAGAAATTTAATAGAGATAGAAATCAAAAATAACCAGACAAATTTGGGAGCTGAATAATTCAGTGAATGAAATAAAAAAAACAAATCTTAAAAAAAACTAGGTCAAGCAGAATAAGTAATTTATGAACTTGAAGATAGATCTTGTTAAATGGTGAGACAAAAAGAATAATAACAATAAAAGAAATAAAAAGGATGACAAAAGCCTATAGGACTTATGGGACACAAATATTTGCACTATTGGCTTTGGAGAAGGTAAATAAACAGGAAGAGACATAGAAAAACTATTGAATAAAATAGTATTTGAGAACTTCCTAAGTCTTAGGAGAGATTTAGACATTCAGATCCAGGAAGCACAGAAAGTTCCACACAGTTTTAACCCAAAAAGTTCTTCTCCAAAACACAATATAGTAATACTGTCAAAGTAAAAAGTCAAAGGCATAATTCTAAAAATAGCAAGAGAAAAGCATTAAGGCACATTTAATTTGTCACGTTAGACTAACAGCGGGTTTCTCATCAGAAACTTTAAAGGCCGGCAGAGATGTAGAATATAAATTTCTTAACACAATAACTAAGAAAATGCCGTGAAGGCTATGTTAACCAGTTTGATGAAAATATTTCAAATTGTATATAAAACCAGCTATTGTACCCCATGATTGCATTAATGTACACAGCTATGATTTAATAATAAAAAAAAGGTATCCAAAGGTAACCGCTCCCCCCCCCTAAAAAAAAAAAACCAGGCCAGCAGAGAATGGGATGATTTATTCAAAGGGATGAAGTAAGAAAAACTGCCAGACAAAAACAGTATACCCAGCACAGCTATCCTTCAGAAGTGAAGGAGAAATAAAGTCTTTCCTAGACAAGTAAAAACTGGGGGAATTAATCACTATCAGACTGTCCTTACAACAAAGGCTTATAGGAGTCCTACATTTGGAATTAAAAGGATAATAACCACCATCATAACAATACACATAAAGTTCACTAGTAGCAGATACATAAATGAAAAAGAAAAAGAATCAATTTTGTCACTACAGAAAACCACCAAATCACAAATATAAACTACTATATACTTCTTAATAATATAAGAAGAAAGGGAAAAAGAATATATAAAAAATCAGAAAACAATTAACGAAGTAACACAGAAGTAAGACTGTCAATAACAATCTTGAATGTAAATGGATTAAATTACCCAATTAAAAAATGTAGACTGTCTGAATGGGTAAAAAAACAAGACAAAAGAATATACTGTCTTTAAATGACTTAACCTTACCTGGAAAAACACACAGACTGAATGTGAAAAGATAGAAAAAGACATTCTATGCAAATTGAAACCAAAAATAAACAGGAGTAGCTGTTCTTATATCAGAGAAAATAGACTTTACGTGAAAAGTTGCAGACAGAGACAAAAAATGGTCATTATATAATGACAAAGGGGTCAGTACAGCAAGAAGATATAACAATTTTAAAAATAAATGCAGCCAACACTTGAGTACTCAGATATATAAAGAAAATATTATTAGATCTAAAGGGAGAGGTAGACTTCAACATATTAATAGTTGGGAACTTCAAAATCCCACTCTCAGCATTAAAAATATCATTTAGAGAGAAAATCAACAAAGTAACTTTAGATGAAATCACACTGTTGACCAAATGGACCTAAGATACATTTACAGAACATTTTGTCCAATAGTCGCAAAATATGTGGCATGGGACATTCTTTAGGATGGAGCACAAATCAAATCTCAATACTTCTTTTAAAATAAAAATAATATCAAGTATCTTTTATGACCATAGTAGAATAAAACTAGAAATCAATAACAAGAGGAACTTTGGAAATTTACAAATACATTGAAATTAAATAGCCAGCCAAACTCGCATACACTTGTAGTCCCAGCTACTTGAGAGGCTCAGGTGGGAGAATCACTTGAGCCCAAGAGTTCAAATCCTACCTGGATGACATAGTGAGACTCTGTCTTTTAAAAAATTAAATTTAAAATATTTTTTAAAACTTAAACAACCTCCTCCTGAATACCTAATGGGTTAAGGAAGGAAATATTTAAAAATTTTTTAAACAAATGAAAATAGAAACACAACGTGCCAAAATCAGTGGGGCATAGTAAAAGAAGTATTAAGAGTGATGTTTATAGCAACAAATACCTACATCAAAAAGGAGAAAGATCTCAAATAAACAACCTAACAGTGCACCTCAAGAAACTTGAAGACCAAGAATAAATCAAACCCAAAATTAGTAGAAAGAAAAAAATGATAAAAATCAGAGTGTAAGTGAATAGAGACTAAAAAACAAAACCAAAGATGAACCAAAGCAAATGGTTGATTTATTGAGAAGACAAAATTGGCAAACCATTAGTTAGACTAGGAAGAAAAGAAAGAAGACACACATAAAAAATGAAAATGGAGACTTTAAAATCGACACTACAAAAATACAAAGGATCATTAGAGACTATTATGAATATCTATACACAACAAATCAGAAAACCTAGAGAAAATAGATAAGTTCCTGGGCACATACTTACTGAGATTGAAACAAGGAAATAAAAAACTTGAAACAAAAATAACAATTTAATGAGATTAAGTCAGTACTAGAAAATCTCAACAAAGAAAAACTCAGGACTGGATGGCTTCACTGATGAATTCTACCAACTTCTAAAGAACTAATGCCAGTTTTTCTCAAACTATTCCTAAAATTGGAAGGGGAGGAAATCCTTCCAAACACATTTTACAAAGCCAGCACTACCCTGATACCAAAACAAGATAAGGACACAACAAAAAAAGAAAACTACAGGCTAGTATCCTTAATGAACATAAATGCACAAGTCGTCAACAAATGGAAGCAAACCAAACCCACACAAAAGGATTATACACCAATATCAAGTGGAATTCATCTTAAGAATGCAAGGATGGCTAATGTATGCAAATCAGTAAGTGTGATACATGACATCAACAGAATGAAGGGTAAAAACCATATGATCATTTTAATGGATGCAGAAAAAGCATTTGCCAAAATTCAACATCCCTTCATTATAAAAATGCTCAATAAATTAGGTACAGAAGACATGTACCTCAACACAATGAAGGCCGACACATATATAACAAACCCACACCTAACATCATACTCAATGGTTTCCTTGAAAACCTAAAACAAGACAAGGGTGCCCACTTTCACTACTTCTATTTAACATAGTGCTGGAATTCCTACACAGAGCAGCTAGACAAGAAAAATAAATAAAGGACATTTAAATTGGAAAAGAGAAACTCAAATTGTCCCTATTGGAAGATGATATGATCTATACAGGATGGCAATAAATTTTATGTGCAATTCATGAACTTTATGGCTACCTTGTATATAGAAATACCTAAATACTTTACCAAGAAGCCCTCAGAACCGATCAATGAATTCAGTAAAGTTGTAAGATACAAAACCAACATACAAAACTCAGTAGCATTTCTATACACCCATAGAGAGCTAGTTGAAAAAGAAATCACGAAAGCAATCTCATTTATAATAGCTACCAAAAAGTCCCCAACCCACCTAGAAACAAATTGTAATCAAGGTGGTGAAAAATATCTATTAGGTAAACTATAAAATGCTGATGAAAGAAATCAAAGAAGATACAAAAAATGGGGGAAAAATCTTATATTTATGGATTTGAAGAATTAAAATTGTGAAAATTACCAAAAGTGATCTACAGATCAATGCAATTACAATCTCTATAAAAATACCAATGACTTCATCAAAATAGAGAAAAACATTCCAGAATTCATATAGAACCACAAAAGATTTTGAATAGCTAAAGCAATCATGAGCAACAATAAATAAAGCTGGAGGCATAACACTACTTCAAAATATATTACGAAGCTTTAGTAACCAAAACAGTATGACATTGTCATAAACACAGACATATAGATCAATGGAACAGAATAGAGAACCCAGAATTAAATCCATACATTTATAGCTAACTTATTTTTTGCCAAGGCATCAAAAATATATATTAGGGAAGCACAGTCTTTTATCAATGGTGCTGGGAAAACTAGATATCCATATGCAGAAGAATGAAACTAGACCTCTATCTCTATTATACAGAGTGACCTAAAAGTTGCCCATTAAGTTGAAAAATTGGCAAATGATATGAATAGACATTTCTCAAAAGTCATCAAATGGCCAACAGGCCATACATAGGGAAAATGGGAAATTATAGCTAAATGTATCTTTATTTACAGAAGATCTCATTACAAAATTTTACAAAATATTTTTTTAAGAAGTTTATTTCAGATTAATATGAGGGTACTAATGATTAGGTTACATTGTTTGCATTTGTTTCGTAAAGTTCAAGTTGTGGTTGAGCCCTTCACTAGGAGTGTGCTGTATACCCTCACCTTGTCCCCATTAGGTGAGAGCTTACCAGTCCCTTCCCTTCCCCCTCCTCCCCCTCCCCCACTTGAATTTAATTGTGTTTTTCTGTCATGTTGGAGTGTAGTTTATCTTTTGGTTTCATATCAGTATTGCGTACATTGGGTACTTGCTTTTCCATTCTTGTAATACTTTACCAAGAAGAATATTCTTTAACTCCATCCAGGTAAATGCAAAAGATGTAAAAGTCTCCATTTTTTATGGCTGAATAGTACTCCATGGTACAAATATACCACAGTTTATTAATCCATTCACGAGTTGATGGGCACTTGAGTTGATGGTTTCACATCTTGGCAATTGTGAATTGATCACCTGAGATATTACCTAACCCTAGGGAGAATAGCCCATGTCCCAAAGTCCCAAAGCTGTGGATGTGAGAGAAAGGAAAACTTTTACAGTGCTGGTGAGATTGCAAACTAATACAACCTCTGTGGAAAGAAGTATGGAGATCCTCAAAGAGCTGAAAGTAAACCTTCCATTTGTTCCTGCAATCACATTACTAAATATCTACCCAGAAGAAAAAAAATCACTTTATCGTAAGGATATTTGCACTAGAATGTTCATTACAAAATATTTTCTACCTGTTGGCCATCTCTTTATAAAATTTTATAATGACTATTTTGTAAATAAAGGCATGTTTAGCTACAATTTCCTATTTTCACTATGTGCGGCAACCTTATAGGTGACTTTGGGACATAAATCAACTCAAAATGTATTGAAGGACTTAAATGTAAGAGCCAAATCTATGAAACTAGTAGAGGGAAACATAAAGGAAATTCTTCAAGGTATTGGTCAGGCAAAGAATTTTTGATAAGACCATAAAAGCATAGGCAACAAAAATAAAAATAGACAAGTGAGATTATGTCAAACTAAAATCTTCTGCCCAGCAAAGCAAACAGTCAAAAGAGTGAAGAGACAGACTGCAGAATGGAAAGGAATATTTTCAAGCTATTCATCTGACAAAGGATTTATACCCAAAATATATAAGGAGCTCAACAGCAAAAAACAAATAATCTAATTTTAAAAATTGGCAAATGATATGAATCGACATTTCAAAAGATATCAAATGGCCAACAGGTACCGTATATACTCGAGTATAAGCCGAGTTTTTGTGCCGAAAATTTGTGCCGAAAACCCCGAACTCGGCTTATACTCGGGTTATACAGGTTATTTGATTCGGTGTGCTTAGCTTAACAGGTAATCAAGCTAAATCACAAAGGTTAAAATCCTTCAAAACTGGATTCCTCCTCATCATCATCTGTATGTCCAAGCAGAGCTTCAGCTGTATCTGATGTGAGGGTATCAGCATTTAACCTACTGATTCCTCAATTATTGTAATTGTTTTGGGTATATATTTTTATTTTTGAAATTTACCAGTGGCTGCTGCATTTTCCAC
>CAUYPK010033104.1:0-197304 GCA_963574355.1 Loris lydekkerianus
AGGATTAGGGCTGTGAGGCAGTTCAGTCCCTGCCTTTAAGCTGCTCAGTCACTAGGTTACTTTGTCCCGCCTTTTCCTTGCTCTGGGCCCCTGAGGGCGGAGCTTGCTGGAGCAGTTTTTTCACACAGTGGTTTTCACTGAGCCCAGCTCAGTGGCTCATTTTGGGGCCCCAGACAATGCCCAAAGTTCTCCACACTTTTGCTCAAGCTCTCCCCAGGGCAGCTCAAGTGAGCGCCAAGTCCAAGAACACCAAAAGACTTCACAGGTAAGGCCTTTCCGGTTTGCAGTCTCACTGCTGCTTGTACTCATGGTTGCCGACGTGATTAGGTCGATCGAACACACGCAGCCACTTGCCAGTTTTCCACTTTTTTTGTCCTCCTCCTGGGGTCCAGAAGTCCCTTGCTGGCTCCCTGTATCCTCAAAGGGATGATCATAGGCAGATCCCACCGGCCAGAGATGTCTGGAGTCTTGTCTCCCCAGATTCGCCAAGCCCAGTTCAAGCTGCTCATTTCTTCTGGGACAGTTACCTTCTCCTCGCTGGGCTTCCCTCCCTGACCCAAGAGTGTGGTCGTGGTTGGTCTTCTCTTACCAATATTTCAAGCCCCTCTACCCACTGACCTCAGTCATATAATTCCCTTTCTCTATTTCTGCAGGTGGGTGTTTGGCAGATGTAGAAAATAATGAAACTGCATAATGATACCGCTATACCTGTCTGGTTTCTTGGTGAAAGTTAGGATTTAAGGAAAGTTGAGGACCAGGCGTGATAGCTCATGCCTGTAATCCTAGCACTCTGGGAGGCCAAGGCAGTGCTCACAGGTTCAAGACCAGCCTGAGCCAGAGCAAAACCTTGTCTCTAAAAGTAGCCAGGTGCTGGGGTGGTGCCTGTGGCTCAGTGGGTAGGGCGTCAGCCCCATATACCAAGGGTGGTGGGTTCAAACCTGGCCCCGGCCAAACTGCAACAAGCTACTTTACAAGCTAATATATGAAGGGCTTTTGAATGCTGTCTTATTTAATCTTCACTACTTGTTTTTTTTTTTTTAGAGACAGAATCTCACTTTGTCACCCTCGGTGGAGTGCTGTGGTGTCACGGTAGAGTGCCATGGTGTCACAGCTTACAGCAACCTCCAGCTCTTGGGTTTAGGCAATTCTCTTGCTTCAGCCTCCGGAGTAGCTGGGACTATAGGCGCCTGCCACAACACCTGGCTATTTTTTTTTGTTACAGTTTAGCCGGGACCGGGTTTGAACCCGCCACCCTCTGTATATTGGGCTGGCGCCCTACTCACTGAGCCACAGGTACTACCCAATCATGTCTGGGTCTTTTTTTTTTTTTTTTTTTTTTTAGACAGAGTCTCATACTGTTGCCCTGGGTAGAGTGCTATGGCATCACAGCTCACAGCAACCTCTAACTCTTGGGCTTAAGAGATTCTCTTGCCTCAGCCTCCCAATTAGCAGGGACTACAGGTACCTGGCACAACGCCCAGCTATTTTTTTTTTTTTTTTTTTTTTGGTTGTAGTTGTCATTGTTGTATGGCAGGCCCAGGCTTGATTTGAACGCGCCAACTCTGCTGTATCTGGCTGGCGCTCTAGCTGCTTGAGCTACAGGCGCCGAGCCAAGCCTCACTACTCATTTTACAGATGAGGAAACTGAGGCTCAGAGAGGTTGTTTAACCTTTTTCAAGGTAGCACCAGTGTTGAAGCTGTAACCCTATAGCACTGTGGGTTTAGACCCTGTTTCCTAGAGGAGGCAGCCCCCATCCCCACAAAGCGGTCTTGGGTTCTTATTTCTCATGTGTGGTGAGCAGTTTTTTGCATCTGTGCAGGTGATCCTTATGTCTCCTGTCTCTGTGGCTTGCCACATCATCACATTCATTTGACTCAAATATGGGACCGAGGCCAGTTTTCTTCTATAGGTGCTTTCCGGATCAGGTCATGGTGATGGTCTCTAAACACCACTCTGCTTTCTTTACGCCCTTATCTTTAGGAGCCGCGTGTGGACAGAGCCCTGTCTGATTGATGACGCCAAAGAGGAGTACAACGGGGTGGTAGAAGAATTTTTGACAACAGGAGAGAAACTTTTCGGACCCTACGTTTGGGGCAGGTGTGGTATAACACTGACTGTGATGTCTTTTGTTAAACAGAGTCCTGGTTTCTACTCTCCTTCTGGTGCAGCTTCTCTTCCTTCCATCTCCTAGAGCAAAGTTTCCCTGACAACATTAGTGAGGGAGAGGAGGAAGAGCAGGGAAGGTTGGCCAGGCTCCTCCTTGTTGCTGAGAAGGGGACTCTAGAAGACAGGTTCTGGAGGTGATAAAAATATGCCTTGCGGTTCGTATGTTTGAGATGTGGAAACACTGTCGGGGCCCTTGTTGACCTGACTATCCTCATTGCTGCAAGTTGCCCACACTCCATTTTTTCTTTTAATGTCTTCAGACTTTACACTCCTTAGACAAAAGGCTCCGCTTTGGTCTTTGCAACCCCAAGTTGGCCTCCAATGAGCTAAATGTGTTAGAGCTGATAATATACACATCCTGCTCTGAAGGAGAGAGGGAAACAAGGATTTAGAGAAAAACACCACCTAGAAGAGGGTACTCCCGGATGGGGGCGGTGGCTCACGCCTATAATCCTAGCATTCTGGGAGGCTGACATAGGAGAATCAGGAGTTCAAGACCAACCTGAGCAAGAGAGACCCCATCTCTTCTGAAAATAGAAAAACTGGCTCAGCGCCTATGGCTCAAGCAGCTAAGGTGCCAGCCACATACACCTGAGCTAGCGGGTTCTAATCCAGCCCGGGCCCGCCAAACAACTGATGGCTGCAACCAAAAAATAGCCAGGTGTTGTGGCGGGCGCCTGTAGTCCCAGCTACTTGGGAGGTGGAGGCAGGAGAATCACTTGAGCCTAGGAGTTACAAGTTGCTGTGAGCTGTGATGCCACAGCACTCTATCTAGGGCAACAGCTTGAGGCTCTGTCTCATAAAATAAAATAAAATAAAATAAAATAAAATAAAATAAAATAAAATAAAATAATAAAAATAGAAAAACTATCTGGATGTTGTGGCAGGTGCCTGTAGTCCCAGCTACTTTGGAGGCTGAGGCAAGAGAGATCACTTGAGCCCAAGAGTTTGAGGTTGCTGTAAGCTAGGCTGAGGCCACAACATCTATCCAGGTGACAGAGTGAGACACTGTCTCAAAAAGAAAAAATACGGGAGGCACCTGTTGCTCAGTGGGCAGGGCACCGGCCCTGTATACCAAGGGTGGCAGGTTCAAACCCAGCCCCAGCCAAACTGCAACAAAAAAATAGCCCGGTGTTGTGGCGGGCGCTTGTAGTCCCAGCTACTCAGGAGGCTGAGGCAAGGGAATTGCCTAAGCCCAGGAGTTCAAGGTTGCTGTGAGCTGTGTGACGTCACGGCACTCTACTGTGGGTGACAAAGTGAAACTCTTTGTCTCTACAAAAATAATAATTATAATAAATAAAATAAAATAGTCTTAGTGCCTGTACCTCAACCGTCTAGGATGCTAGCCACATACACCAGAGCTGGCTGGTTTGAATTCAACCCTGGCCTGCCAAACAGAAATGACATCTGCAACCAAAAGATACCAGGGCATTATGGCGGGTGCATGTAGTCCCAGCTACTTGGGAGTCTGAGGCAAGAGAATCGCTTAAGCCCAAGAGTCTGAAGTTGCTGTGAGCTGTGATGCCACCGCAGTCTACCCAAGGTGACAGCTTGAGACTCTGTCTCAAAAAATAAAATAAAATAAAATAAAGTAAAATAAATAATTAATTAAAATTAATATTAAAAAAAGGGAAATCTTCACAAGGCACAGAAGCCACAGGGAGAAGAATGGAGGAGCCTAGGCTTTATTTTCAGCACTGGGCAGAAAATTGTACTTAGCCTATTTAGAGATTGCATCTTGTAGGGCTTGGAAATCAGCAGAACCTCCATAGTTCATTACATACTGTCCACCTCCTTAAGTTGACCTAATTTTCATAGACTGGACATGCAGTAGGCTAACTCCTTGTTTTGACCACTTCTGTACATTGACTAGTTTGTTACAGTCCCCTGGGTGGGCAACTTACAGAGAGGTTCTACCGTAGATTGGGAAAGCCATTGCTCAGGAATCGAGGAAGGGTATGCTCTGGGGAGCCGAGACCTCGCTGAGACCTTCCACCTTCTTGGCAGGTACGACTTGCTCTTCATGCCACCATCCTTTCCATTTGGAGGAATGGAGAACCCTTGTCTGACCTTTGTCACCCCCTGCCTGCTAGCAGGGGACCGCTCCTTGGCTGATGTCATCATCCATGAGATCTCCCACAGTTGGTTTGGAAACCTGGTCACCAATGCCAATTGGGGTGAATTCTGGCTCAATGAAGGTTTCACCATGTATGCCCAGAGGAGGATCTCCACCATCCTCTTTGGTAAGGTTTCTTACCATCATCCTAAGGATTCTGCCTCCCATTCTTTCACCTGTAAGGCCCATGGGATCTCCTTTTGGGGTTTCAGGATGGAGATGGGTGGGAGGAGAAGAGGTAGTACTATATCCTTTCAAACATTTGTGTGCGTGTGTGTGAATTATCAAACCGTATGTGGTTTTACAACTGGATTTTTTTTTTACTTGATAAGGTTAAAATATTTCCCTAATTCATTTAACTTTTCTTCTGTAGCTGCATAGTATGGATATTTTAGTCAATGTCTAGTTGTTGAAAAGGTTGTTAGCAATTTTCCATTGACATATTTTGAAAATGCATATCTTAGGTGATTTTACTAAGGATGGATTCTTAAAAACATAATTTCTGGGTGTGAACATTTTAAAATATTTTTAGTGTAAATTGTTCATTACCTACCAGAAAGTTTGTACAAGTTTATTGTTTCATTCTGAGTACGTAGCCAGGCATGGTGGCTCCACCTGTAATCCTAGCAGTTTGAGAGCCAGGGTCGGAGAATTGCTTGAGGTCAGGAGTTTGAGACCAGCCTGAGCAAGAGGGAGACCCTGTCTCTATTAAAAACAGAAAGGGGGGCTCAGCCGGGGTTTTGGTGTTTTGTTTTTTTTTTTTTGCCAGGGAATTTTACCCTGGGTGAAAGCTTTGGTTTTTTTTTAAAAAAAAAAAAAAAAAAAAAAACACAGAAAAACTAGGCAGCACCTTTGACTCAGTGGGTAGGGTGCTGGCCCCATATACCAAAGGTGGCAGGTTCGAACCTGGCCCCTGCCAAACTGCAACAAGGAAATAGCCAGGTGGCGGGCGCTTGTAGTCCCAGCTACTCAGGAAGCTGAGGCAAGAGAATTACCTAAGCCCAGGAGTTGGACATTGCTGTGAGCTGTGACACTGCAGCACTCTACTGAGGGTGATAAAATGAGACTCTGTCTCTAAAAAAAAAAAGAAAGAAAAGAAAAAATAGAAAAACTAGCTAGGCATTGTGGTGAGTGCCTATAGTCCCAGCTATTCAGGAGGTTGAGGTAAGAGGATCACTTGAGCCCAAGAGTATGAGGTTGCTGTGAGCTATGTCACAGCCCTCTACCCAGTGCAACAGATTTATTATTATTTTATTTTAGAGACAGAGTCTCACTTTATCACCCATGGTAGAGTGCTGTGGCATCACAGCTCACAGCAACTGCCAGCTCTTGGGCTTAGGTGATTCTCTTGCCTCAGTCTCCCGAGTAGCTGGGACTACAGGCGCCCGCCCTAACACCGGGCTTTTTTTTTCATTGTTGTTGTTGTTGTTACAGTTTGTCCAGGGCTAGGTTTGAACCTGCCACCCTTGGTATATGGGGCCAGTGCCCTACTCACTGAGCCACAAGAGCCGCCCAGATTTATTATTTGTAAATAAATAAAATAATTTGTTATTATTATTAAATAAATAAAAATATGTTGATAGACAAAGGTATCTGTCAGAGAAAAGATATGATTCTCCCAGTCCTTTTTGTACTAGAGACCCACAGCCTAAGCCAACCAAGTCCTTGTAGCCCAGAGCAACTGGGGAGCTGGGGACTAAGTCAGGTTGTGTGTAAGTGACCCTGTTTGTCCTCAGGTCCCCATGAGGGTAGTGGTGTTAAGTTTCAGGTGTCTGTCACTGTTCTTCGTGAGGCCACAAGGGGGCAGCACAGCATGTGTCTCCGGAGAGTATACTTCAAGGTGGTGACTAACTTCTTGTTTGATTTTGCCCCAGGGGCTGCATACACCTGCTTGGAGGCAGCAACTGGGCGGGCTCTGCTGCGCCAGCACATGGACATCACTGGAGAGGAACACCCACTCAACAAGCTCCGCGTGAAGATTGAACCAGGTCCAGGAGGCTCTGTCTGAAACCCCTCCCCTAAGTTGAGCATGGAGCCCCAAGTTAGTTCAAGCTTCATGTTGATTAGTGAACACTTAGAATACTTTCTTTGAGGGAAAGACCTTCCAGAGCTCTGTGTAGGCCTTTAGACTGGCTGAGCCCAAGCCGTTTTAGCTGGATAGGAGTTCTGTCCCATTCGCATTTTACAGGTCCTCATCATTTTGTAAGGCTCTTTCAAGTCAGACCTGTGGATTCTAGAAAGTATTATCCGTACTTTATAGAGGACAGGACTGAGTGCCAGATAAGCTAAGTGACTCATCCAAAGTCATATCCGTAAAATGGCATCACAGGAACTCAGAGCCAAGTCCTCTCTCCAAGTTCAAATCTTTTTATTTTCTAACATTCTTCTTTATTCTGTGTGTGACTAATCTAAAATCTTCTTGTGCGATTGAAATTCATGTTCCTGGATGCCATTGACTGTGAAAGTGAACTTCATGTAGTCTAGTCATTAGTTTTAACTAAAACAATTGTAAAAACAACATGTTGCTCTGGGAGACGAGGTCAGGTATTTAGGTGGTAACCCATAGGGCTGGAAAAGACACTGAGCCCAGTGCTCAGTCCTAAGAGTTGATGGAATGGAACCTACCCAAGCAAGGCATATCCAAGGAATAAGGACACATCAATTCCTGGAAGGCTGGTCAATCTTTGTCCTCTTACTAGAGCCATGGTTAATAACCCGCTGAGACCTCCTTTGAAGTACCTGGAGAGAGGCCAAGATGGATCTGTAAACCTTCCTGGCCTTGCCATCCCCAGGAAAGCTGAGTTGTGATCTCTTCCATGGTGAATCTTTGAAGCTGGAGTTAGAGAAGAACAATAAAGGTGACAGGTTACGAGGGCTCTAATCTTGTCTGCTCTCTCCTCTGCCAGGTGTTGACCCAGATGACACATACAATGAGACCCCCTACGAGAAAGGTTTCTGCTTTGTCTCATACTTGGCCCACTTAGTGGGTGATCAGGAGCGGTTTGACAATTTTCTCAAGGTATAGTCACTTCTCTCAGGAGGGGAGAAGGAAGAGGAGCAGATGGAGCAGCTGGGCCGGAGTACAAGGGTGGAGCCGGGGGCAGAAGAGGTGAGGGGTTGGAGGAGGCCACGACATGGGGGACTCTCCTCCCCATGGGGCCAGAGGGTCACTGCAGAGCACTGCCCTTCCCACAGGCCTATGTTGATGAATTTAAATTCCAAAGTATCATGGCCGAAGACTTTCTGGAGTTCTATTTGGAGTATTTCCCTGAGCTAAAGAAAAAGAAAGTGGATTCCATCCCAGGTAAGCAGAGGAACTATCCTACATCTCTTAGGGCACAGCAGAAAATTACATCTAATTTACCTTAGGGAAAACTAAGAGGGTCGGGAGAACACGGAGTCAAATCCTCTAGTAAGTGGTGCACCGGGGAGCAAATTCAGGATCTTAGGCTATATTCCACAAAAATGACTTCTCTTGCCTCTCTGCCTCATTTTCTCCTATTTTGTTGTCTTACTCTCTCCTATTTTCCTCACACCTGGACACAATAATCAGACCCTTTACTCTGCCCTGAGAGTTTGCTGTGGCCATAGTTCCTGCCTTAAGACCATGCAGTGGCCTCTGTGGCCTTCTGAAGGTCACACCAAGGGCTACTGTGATGTCAACTTGGGAGGGACCGCTTCCTACAAGAGAGTAGAAAATGTCCTGACATGGGGGCGGTGCCTGTGGCTCAGTGAGTAGGGCGCCGACCCCATATGTCGAGGGTGGCGGGTTCAAACCCAGCCCCGGCCAAACTGCAACAAAAAAATAGCCGGATGTTGTGGCAGGCGCCTGTAGTCCCAGCTACTCGGGAGGCTGAGGCAAGAGAATCGCTTAAGCCCAGGAGCTGGAGGTTGCTGTGAGCTGTGTGATGCCACGGCACTCTACCAAAGGGCCATAAAGTGAGACTCTGTCTGTATAAAAAAAAAAAAAGAAAGAAAGAAAATGTCCTGTCATGGATGAGACAGTCTGTGAGACATCCCCTCCCTTGAGGCTGTGAACCCTGTGTCATTCTGATACTTCTGATTGTGTGAATTGGTCTGGCCTTGGAAGTGCCTACTTTTTGTTTAGAGACCTGCATTTCAAGGTCATGAGACTCTTGTAACTAACAATAATAATTACTGAGTACTGGCCGGGTGCAATAGCTCATGCCTGTAATCCTAGCACTCTTGGAGGCCAAGGAGGGTGGATTATTTGAATTCAGGAGTTCAAGACGAGCCTGAGCAAGAGACTCTGTCTCTACTAAAAATAGAAAAATTAACAGGCATGATAGCGGGCTCCTGTAGTTCCAGCTACTTGGGAGGCTGAGACAAGAGGATCCCTTGAGCCCAGGGGTTTGTGGTTGCTGTGAGCTATGATGCCACAGCACTCTTTCTTGCCAGGGCGGCAGAGTGAGACTTTGTCTCAGAAAAAAAAAAAAATTACTAATTAACCAGGCAGTACATGAAGCCTTTTAATGTATATTTGTTCATTTAATCCTCACAGCTGTTAACTAAAGAAGAGCCTTTTGCCCCATACACACACACACACACACACACACACACACCATTTTAACAGACAAAACAGAGGTTCAGAAAGGTGAAGGAACTAACATGCCTGTGGCCTCCCAGCTAGTTAATGGCAGAGCTGGGAAGAGAACCCAGACAGGCTGGAGTCCCAGTGCTTAAGCATAGTGCTGTCCTGGTAATCAGGAGGAGAATGTGTACCCAAATACAGCATCTATCACCTTGGCTTTGACAGCACAATGTTAATTTGGAGCACAGAATACTTTCATGGTAGAAATAGGCGTGGTCCAGCCTTACTATGTGAGTTTCTGGATATTGTTATAATTGGGCCCCTGCTGGAGCAAGTAGTTGTGTAGTAAAGTGAGGTTAAATGCTGGAGAGAGTTTGGGATGGAGAAAATCAGGAGCTCAGGATCTCTAGGAGTCGCTTGGGCAGGTTGACTGTAACCCAGCCAGAGGATTCTGGTAGTATCTTCTCTCCTTCTACCAAACAGGTTTTGAGTTTGATAGATGGCTGAATACCCCTGGTTGGCCTCCATACCTTCCTGATCTCTCCCCTGGGGACTCACTCATGAAGCCTGCTGAAGAACTGGCCCAGCTGTGGGCAGCTGAGGAGCTGGACATGAAAAACATTGAAGATGTGGCCGTTTCTCCCTGGAAGACCTACCAACTGGTCTACTTCCTGGATAAGATCCTCCAGAAATCACCTCTCCCTCCTGGTAAGAAAAAGTGGGTTATTTCTTCGGTGGTCTGAATCAAAGCTCCTTGTGGGCAGACTTTATATCAGGGGCCAGAGGGAGACTCAGAAAGAGTTGTGATGTTTGCCTCTTGATGATTGCCAGATGGAATGGGGAGTCTGGCACTTTGCAAGGAATATGCCATCAAATGGGTAAGGGTTACACCTGTTACAGCTGCACTTACCATGCAGAACAAAATAATAAGGCTTGGCATTCATCAAGTCCTAGGGTTCTACAGGTGATTTTTTTATTTTTTTTATTTTTTTTTTTTTTGAGACAGAGTTTCACTACGTTGCCCTCGGTAGAGTGCCGTGGTGTCACAGCAACCTCAAACTCTTGGGCTTAAGTGATTCTCTTGTCTCAGCCTCCCAAGTAGCTGGGACTACAGGCAGCTGCCAGAATGCCTGGCTGTTTTTTTGTTGTAGTTGTCATTGTTGTTTGGCAGGCCTAGGCTGCCAGCTCCGGTGTATGTGGCTGGCGCCCTAGCCGCTGACCTACAGGCACCGAGCCTATGAGGAGCTATTATACAGACAAATGTGGTTCTGCTAATGCTCTTCCCCCAGCAGAGAGCATGGTGTATGGATGTGATAAGACTGTGGCAGTGGTGACATCTTTGGGCACTCTGAGCTATGCAGCCAAGCCTAGCACAGTTGTCTGTTGCAGTTGTCATTTTTGCTTAGCTTGCCAGGGCTGGGTTCGGACCTGCCAGCCTTGGTGTATGTGGCTGACACCGTAACCACTGTGCTACCGGCGCCAAGCCTACAGGTGATTCTTGTAAGTCCTTTGCATCTATTAAATCATTTAGTCATTACTATTCTGTGAAGCAGATACTATGATTATTATACCCAGGTAACAGAGAATGAACTTGAGGCACAAATAGGTCACACAGCCAATAATTGGTTGGGCTGGTCACCCAAAGCTCTTGGCTACTAATGCTTTGTTACTACACAATTGGAAATAACATTCACAAAGGGATGGAGAAAAGTTAAACCTGAGATGACTTTTAGCAGGTTGGTAGGAGAAAAAGTAGAGTGGGATATTTTAGGGGGATATATGTGCTTTAATCTGGAAAGGAAAGTAGGATGATTACAAGAAAAAAGCAGAAAGTTTATAATAATAATAAGGGACAGTCGGTAGAAGAGTCTTAGACATTAAGTAAATGTGGGAAGGCTTGGTGCCTGTGGCTCAAGCGGCTAAGGCACCAGCCACATACACCTGAGCTGGTGAATTCGAATCCAGCCTGGGCCCATCAAACAATGACAGCTACAACCAAAAAATAGCCAGGCATTGTGGTGGGCGCCTGTAGTCCCAGCTACTTGGGAGATAGAGGCAGGAGAATCGCTTGAGCCCAGAAGTTGCAGGTTGCTGTGAGCTGTGATCCCATGCCACTCTACCCAGGGTGACAGCTTGAGGCTCTGTCTCAAAAAAAGGGCAGCGCCTGTGGCTCAAAGGAGTAGGGTGGTGCCAGGCCCCGTATACCAGAGGTGGTGGGTTCAAACCAGGCCCCAACCAAAAACTGCAAAAAAAAAAAAAAAAAGAAAGAAATGTGGGAAGAGAACATTACCATTTCAGCGAATAAAATGAACAGAGTTAATGGTAAAGTAGGTGGTTAGGAAACTCCTCAAAGAGTTTATTCTGCTGGATGTGGTGGCTCACATGTGTGATACTAGCACTGTGGGAGGCCAAGGCGGGTGGATTGCCTGAGCTCATGGGTTCCAGACCATCCTGAGCAAGAGCGGGGCCCTGTCTCTTAAAAAACAAATAGCCGGGCATTGTGGCAGGTGCCTGTAGTCTCAACTGCTTGAGAGGCTGAGGCAAGAGAATCACTTGAGCCCAGGAGTTTGAGGTTGCTGTAAGCTAAGATACCACGGTACTCTACCAAGGGTGACAAAATGAGATTCTGTCTCCAAAAAAAAAGTTTATTCCCACTGCTTTTGGAAGATCTAAGGGCAGACACACAGTATCCCTGAGAATGGGGCTTCCCAGCCACCTCACAAACCGTTTCTTTCTCTTTTCCAGGAAATGTAAAAAAACTGGGTGAGACATATCCAAAGATCTCAAATGCTCAGAATGCGGAGCTGCGGCTACGATGGGGCCAAATCGTCCTTAAGAACAACTACGAGGAGGACTTCTGGAAAGTGAAGGGGTTCCTGCAAAGCCAGGTGGGTGATCCCGCCACCCTGTCCCCTCATAAGCCCTCTGGGACCACTCGGCTACACTGAAGTAGTGGTGTGGGCAGAGCTGCCTCTGAGCTACAGAGGAAGGGCTCAGGTGACCTCCCAGAGGACTCTGCTCATCGGTCTGGTTATTAGTGAGGCTGGTGGAGGCATTGCCTGGGGAGAGGGGAAGCCCACAGGCTCGGGGAGCTTTCTGCAGCTCAGCTGGTGAGACCTGGGGGGATAAAGCTGGTCAGAGCTAACCCAAAACTGGGAAAGAGGGTAATGCGTAATGCAGGGGCTGGTCATGGGGAAAACACAGAAGGAAAGGGGCCAAAGGACATGCAAGATGAGCAGAGGGTTAGATGATAGGGCCCTGCTCCAGGGAAAGAAGCCTTGTGACTCAACAACAGTTGAGACACCAGCCTGATCCTACATGACCCTGTGAGAGTTGCCCCTTGGGGAAGGGCCCAGGGGCTCTCAGGGTGAACTCTCAGGGTCATCAGATTCCAAAGCAGGGAGGGGGCTGGCTGGACACAAAGCCGTGCTCTGAGTCCCTCATCTGTGTGCAGCAGGAGCCTTGTGCCTGTTTGGAGGAATTCTGAGCCTGCCGGCGGCTTCTTCAAGCCTCTGGATTGTAGGAACTTATGATGTGGCTGGCTTCCACCTATGTGAATTTGACTTTGGATTTTCTTTTACTGAACTGCAGTTGGACCTTGTATGTCCCTGGGTTTATGTGCCTTTGAGATCTGCTATTAACAGGGTGGTTAGCCAAAAGCTTTGACGTCCTGGCTCGGCGCTTGTAGCTCAGCACCTAGGGCGCCAGCCACACACACCAGAGCTGGCAGGTTTGAACCCAGCCTGGGCCTTGCCAAACAACGACAACTACAACCAAAAAAATAGCTGGGCGTTGTGGGAGGCGCCTGTAGTCCCAGCTACTTGGGAGGCTGAGGCAAGAGAATCACTTCAGCCCAAGAGTTTGAGGTTGCTGTGAGCTGTGACACCATAGCACTCTCTACCAAGGGCGACATAGTGAGACTCTGTCTCAAAAAAAAAAACTTGACGTCCTATGGCATCAACCTATCTCATTTGTTGAGGGTAGCTGTCTGTATGCTAGTGTGGATTGGGAAGCATACTGAAACCTGTCTCCCCGGGTCTTTGACTCCCCCTCTCCCCCAGAAGATGTCAGAGTTAGAGCACTTCTGGCTGGGAGACTCCTCTGCACTGATTGCCTCACTGCTTTTAGCCCTTGACTGTGACTGCTGTTGGACCACTGCTGGGGGCAGGAGGGCTGGTCAGACCCCCTGCGTGGGCTGCCTGGGCACATGGGTATGAGTGTGTGTGTTTCTTGCAGGGGAAACAGAAGTACACTCTTCCGCTGTACCACGCCATGATGAGTGGCAGCGAGGCGGCCCAGACCCTCGCCAAAGAGACCTTTGCATCCACTGCTTCCCAGCTCCACAGCAATGTTGTCAACTATGTGCGGCAGATCGTGGAGCCCAAGGGCAGTTAGGGGCTCGTTGGTGTGGCCTTTGCCTCTTCAGACTTTGCAGGCTTTCAGAATCATCATTCCCAAATTCTAGTTTTTCAGCCAACTTCCTGAAGTCTGTATCTCCTCAGGATAATCTGTTCGTGGGCTTGGCGTCTCTGGCTCTTGGGCCTCTGCTCTGGTGGGAACTTCTCTGGCCCGCGGAGTCCTGAGACCAGAGGACTTGCCCACAGCTCTCCTCTCTCCCAGCTGCTGACACTGGAGGGACAGCTGCCTTCCCCCTCCTCCCAACTTAAGAGGAGAAGAGGGCTTGCCTGCCTTTCTCCCTCCCTACTTTTGTCCCTTCCTTCCTTCCTTTCTTTCTTGTACTATGCAAAGGGCTGGCTTTCTGTTTGTTCTGTTTTCAGGTTTAATCCATTAATAAACATTTTTAAGCAAAAAATAGATAAGTTGGAGTTATCTATTAAATTTCATCTACCTGGGTTCACCTGTGTGTGAGTGTTCAGAGAAGGTCACTGGGGGACACTCAGAGGATGACAGTGTTTCCCTGTCCTTAGGGAAAGGCCAGGCTGCAGGAGGTGTGTGTCCCACACACATGCATATGAGAAAACATTTGGCATGGCTGTTGCAGGAAAAATGAACAAAGGAATAGCATTCCAGTTCTCCATGAAGGCAGCTAAATTCTGTATCTGCAAGATCATTCCCATTCATCTTTTTCATCCGTAAAATAAATGCACAAATAAATAATGTGTGTTTTGGTGTCATTTCTCTACCCTTCTCCCTATCCCTGGGGCTTCACCAGGCCTTACCTGCCTTTGCTCCTGGATAACTTTTTTTTTTTGAGACAGAGTCTCACTATGTCACCTTTGGTAGACTGCTGTGGCGTCACAGCTCACAGCAACTTCAAACTCTTGGGCATAAACCATTCTCTTGCCTGGGCCTTACAAGTAGCTGGGACTACAGGCGCCCACCACTATGCCTGACTATTTTTTTGTTATTGTTTAGCAGGCCCTGGCCGTGTTTGAACCTACCAGCCCTAATGCATGTGGCTGGCACCCTAACCCCTGAGCTATGGGTGCTGAGCCCTGGATAACTATTTTAATGATGTGGTAATTAGTATCTTCAGAACTTGGCACTAAATTCCTGACCTCAACATGGGGATCTAAGTAGTTAGCAATGTGGATTTGGGAATAGAATAAGGGGAGATACTTAAGAAATACTTAATTTGTTTTTTTTTTTGTTTGTTCGTTCGTTTGTTTGTTTTTTGAGACAGTCTCTGTCTCGCTCAGTAGAGTACCATGGTGTCATAGCTCACAGCAACCTCAAAATCCTGGGTTTAAACAATCCTCTTGCCTCAGCCTCTGGACTAAGTGGGACTACAGGCGCCCACCACAATGCTGGGCTAGTTTTTTTTTTCTATTCTTAGTAGCAACAGGGTCTTTGGTCACCAACTTCTGAGCTCAAGCAATCCACCCACTTGGGCCTCCCAGGGTGCTAGGAATACAGGTGTGAGCCACTGTGTCCAGAAAAAATACTTAAATATTTTGTTTAAGTTGCCTTCCTTAAATACAGGGCACCTCTGAACAAGTCTCCTGTTTGTGGCTCTGCCCTGTCCTTGCCTTTATGTTGTCAATACAGGCCTCTTTCCTCCCCTGCACAAGGGTTGGGAAAAAGAACTTGAGTTTAAGATTTATTCTCACTCTCAGCAATAGCAAGGGATGAGTAGTACAGGAGCGCAGGCTGGAAAGTGCCAGTGCCCATGCCACGTGCAGTGGCACCACAGGAAGGGCACAGAGGGTCACGGGAGAGGGATTGGAGGCCCAGAGTTGTAAGAGCTACTCTTGGCCCTTGCCTTTTGATAGCAGACTGCTTCCCAGCTCTCTCAGGACTGATCTTGGCAGGCCATTACAGGCAAGGACTATTTCAGGGCTATCCAGTTGTCACCCCTCCCCCCAACTTGGTGTCTAGTTCATCAGCTTTGAGACAGTAGCCATCTGGTTTGTTCTGTGCAAAAACCTAGAGTATCAGCGAGCGGAGTAATAATGGAGGGTTCCTAGGAGCAAAAGGCTGGCAGCTGTTTCTTTGAAAGCCATTCCTGAGCTGTGTAGCTTGCCTCACTTGCCACCTGGGCACTCAGCAGTCCTACAGGATGTGCCTGTCCTTTTATATGACATCTTCCCATCCCTGCAAGCTCTGCGGGGACGTCAGTGGGGTGTTTCACCATCATGAGGTACTGAGAACACCACTTCCCACCCCTCTTCCATGGCACTGGCCACCATCCTGGCACCTCCGCCCCATCCCATCCCCATCCCTCCAAGGCTCTGAGCTCAAATCCAAGCTTTCCCACTTATCTTAAAATACTAGGCTCTAGGAATTCCTTATCTTAGCTCCATTTCTCCTGGGAAGAAGCCTCATGAAGCCCAGGGAGTTGATATCCTTCTGAGTCTCCACACATCCTCCTCTCCCACCGTCCGGAACCCAGCCAGGTGCTCTTCAGGGCAGGGAGCACGTGAGCAGCCCCAGGCTAGAATCCGGTTCTCCCGCATTCCAGGGTGAGTGACTGCGCAGAGGGTGTGCCGCCTCGGGCTCCCTGGGGGAGGCCCCCTGAAGGGCTGGGGAAAATCCTACCCAAGCCCCAGGCTCTCCTGTCCCCTGGCCCGGTGGAGGGATCCTGGACCTTCACCCTCTCTCTTAGGCACCAGTTTCTGAGATGTGGAAAACCAGATGCAGATTCTTTGGGAAGGACTTTTTTAGTCCTCAGGCAATAGAGTTAAAGAAAAAAGTATCTCTGGGGGTGGAGTCACCTTTCTGGTTTTTTTTTTTGTTTGTTTTTTAGTAACCATTTCACCCACCCTGGTTGAAGGAGGTGGGGAGGAGAGAGATCCTACATTTTAGGTGCCTAAAAACCTAGATCTAGAAGATATCTTAGGGAATATTAAATCCAAACAACCTTATTTTTACAGATGTGGAAACTGAACTGAGAATGCAAGGGTCTTGCCCAAGATCACAGAGTTGCAGGCAGGGACCAGGCTATTGTGTTTTGGGCTGAGTCCATTGAGAGAACCACAGGCATGGGGGACCCACTGACTGCAGCAGAGTGGCAAGCTCTGGTCACCGGGCTGAGCGGGAGGACTCTGAAGCCAGAAGACATCGCGTGCTGTCCAGGGAAGGAGTGGGAGTTTCAGTGTACAACATACCTGGATTTAATCCTCAGCCCCATCGTCTAACTCTGTGTGGTCTGGGCAAGCCATTCAACTCTCCAAGTTGCAATTTTCTGATCTATAAAATGGGGATAGCTGTGCATTCTCTACAGGATTTTATGTATGTGTGAGGATTAAATACTATACCTCTTCTTTCTGGTAGTCAGGCTTCCGACCGCTAGAGGGCAGGAGACAGAAACTGGAAAACAGAGCAGCCAACCCCGGATTAGGTGGAGGAGGGACGAGGGGATAAACCTATCCACGTAGACTCTGGCACCTCCAGCAGCCCTTAGGCCAGGAGGGCTCCTTTAGGTGCTGAGGAAAGAACTTCCAATACACCCCAGTCTTTCCGGAAGTGGCTATAGCAACACTGATGCTTGGATGGAGTCTGGGCAAGCAATGGGTGCTGAGACTTTGCCAACAAAGTGGGTGCCAGAGAATAGGCCCTGAGGCAGGAACCCCAGGGCCTGGGACTAGGCTGGTGGGCCCAGCCCCTAGCTAGTAGCTCATAAATATTGTCCCGCATCAAGCCTGGGGAGTCACCCGGGCGGTGCCCAGCGTGTTGGGTGCTGTGGGAAAAATCCCCAAACCTCAATATCTTCTCTATTAGTTCCCGTTGTCCCCAGATCTCTGGACATTCGGGGTCTAGTAGCCCTTCTGACCTAGTTAAGCCAGGAGCTCATGTTCCCCCACTTGCTCTTCCCCTACCTAGCTTATCCCTGGCCTGGCCCCCGGGAGGAATTTCCTGGGCCAGAGGGCAGCCCAAAGCACAGATGCCCACCCCAGCACCATTCCCGCCACCTGCCCAGGCCAGTGCCCTGTGCCCAACCCCAGAGGGCGCGGGATGACAGACTCTGATAATCATTAAACCAGCTGGGCCTGATTTCCCAGCACCTCCTGCTAGGATCCGGGCCAAGTGGCACAGAATATGCAAATCACCTGGGGCCAGGAGCCCAGTCTAAAGGCCAGGAAATCCCCTCTGTCCAATGAGCCACCAGCTCAGGTTACCACCAGGGACAGGTTATAAAAGCCCAGGCTGGAGGAGGAGCTCCTGCATGGCTCTATTTAGGGCGGGGTGGGGGCACACAGTGGCCAGACACCTCCGCGCGCTACCTGGTGACTGTTCATTGTCTGGATTTCTCTCCTACCTGTGGCTTCTTAAGCCCGCCTGCCTGCCACACTCGCACTCCCATTCCGGTAGGACCCCTACCTGCTAGTCCCCGGCCCAGGCCTTGGGAAACTGGGGAGAATGGGTCTAGTGGATTTGCAGTTCTGAACCTGCCCTCTCCAGTCTAGATTCTCTGAGCAGGAGTGTAGGGCTGTGGGTGTCTTGAAGGTAGCAGAGAGACTATCTCTGTGAGGGACAGTGTGGCCATAACTACCAGTCTGGCTCAAGGGGCTGCACAATCTGAGGAGGGAGCCCCAGCAGGAGGGTCTTGTAGGCCCCACCTTGTTTTGAGATCTGGAAGCCCTTCTGGAAGAGAGGATGTCCGCAAAGTTGTCAACTTTCTTGCCACTTGAGACTATTCCTACTGGAATAGAGCAGAGTATCTGGGAGTGTCAGGGGAGGACCCTGGCCCCTCACCAGCCCCGTTCCCTCTCCCCAGGTGGCCTCATGGCTGCAACCTGTGAGATCAGCAACGTTTTTAGCAACTACTTCAGTGCTATGTACAGCGCAGAGGACCCCACCCTGGCCTCTGCTCCCCCTGCTCCCGCCTTCGGTGCCGATGATACAGTGCTGACCCTCAGCAACCCCCAGATGTCACTGGAGGGTACAGGTGGGTCCTGAGGGGTGGGATGAGGTACCTTTGGGAGGGGGAGACAGATCCATCCAAGAGCCTGTTAGACAAATGGGGTAATAGGCAGGGAGGAGTGTCTCCAAGCCAATTCCAGGGCAGGTGCTGAGGAGGTATAAGTGGCCCAGGTGTTGGGATTGTGGGTGCTGTGTCAGGCCAAGGGAGATACCAGGCAGGTACCAATGATGAGGGTGCTGTGAGTGCCATCTCCTGTCACTCTGGGGGAGGAGGGGCTCAGAGGGCTGGGGTGGGAAACCCCAGGTGCCAGAAGTGGGGTAGTGAGGGCTGCAGGCCAGCGACTGAGCCCATGCGGTGCTGTCCCCCCACAGAGCAGGCCAGCTGGTCCCAGGAGGAGCCCCAGTTCTGGTCCAAGGCGCAGGTTCTGGACTGGATCAGCTACCAAGTAGAGAAGAACAAGTACGACGCAAGCTCCATTGACTTCTCACGGTGTGACATGGATGGTGCCACCCTGTGCAACTGCGCTCTTGAGGAGCTGCGCCTAGTCTTCGGGCCTCTGGGGGACCAACTCCATGCCCAGCTGCGGGACCTCAGTGAGTCTAGGCCACTGGTGCCACTGGGGGCCTGGGGCTGGAGGGGAGGATTGGCTCAGGCTGGGCATGGGGGTGGCCATGGGGGGATTGTGACCTCTCTTTCTTGCCTTGCCAGCTTCCAGCTCCTCTGACGAACTCAGCTGGATCATTGAGCTGCTGGAGAAGGATAGCGTGTCCTTCCATGATGCCCTCGAAAACCTAGGCCCCTTCGGTGAGATCCCATTTTTCTCTCTCCTTCTCCAGCCTATCCTATTTCATCCTTGTCCCTGCCCAGAGTACTAGAGATGATCCTCCTCCCCGTCCCCCCAGACTTCTTCCTTCCTCAACTAGAAAACTGCCAGCTGAGCAGGCCATCAGATTGACCTATACTTGCCTGGTCCCCTGATCTCTCACCTCCTATCCCCAGACCAGGGCAGCCCTTTCACCCAGGAGCTGCTGGATGATTGTCGCCAGGTCAGCCCGTACCACCCTGGCAGCTATGGCGCAGGAGCCCCCTCCCCTGGCAGCTCAGACGTCTCCACCACAGGTGAGGGCCCTGTCTGGGCCACAGCCGCCCTTACCCCAAGTGCCCCTGGTTCCCGGAACTCACACCCCTGCCTTCTGGTAGGAGCAGCAGCTGGCTGGGCAGCATGTCCCAGGAGGCTTGCATCCCTGTCCAGCAGAGGCTGGGGCTGGCCAGGACCCTCACTCTGACCTCACCCACAGGGACTGGCACTTCTCAGAGCTCTCACTCCTCAGACTCCGGTGGAAGCGATGTAGACCTGGATCTCACTGATAGCAAGATCTTCCCCAGAGGTGAGTCGAGGGAGCCCTGGTCCCTAGGAGGGTGTCCCATTCAGCAGTGCCTGGGGCCCGGCCACTTCCCCCACTGCCCTCCTGCAGGTTTTTCCTTAAGAAGGGCTGTCCCTCCAACTGTGCTCTTCCTCTCCTGACCTCCCACCCCCTTCCTGTCCCCACAGATGGCTTCTCTGATTATAAGAAGGGGGACCCTAAGCATGGCAAGCGGAAACGGGGCCGGCCCCGAAAGCTGAGCAAAGAGTACTGGGAGTGTCTGGAGGGCAAGAAGAGCAAGCACGGTGAGCCCGGCTGCCTGCGCGGGGCAGGGCCTCTGGCAGCACTGCTGCCCGTAGTGGGGCTGCCGGCTGCCTTCTGCTTTCTCTGGCCTCTGTCATGGCCAGCCTTCCTTCATGAAGCCTGTGCACAGTGAGTGGCTTTATGGCATTGGTTGCCATGTAATTATGGAGCCTGGTTGTGTGGTCCTACAGAGGAGAGACTGAGGCTCTTGGAGGGAGGCCCATGGCCCTGGAGTTTAGGTTTCCTACCCACTCATTCCAGTTTTGTCTGTACTTGGCCTGTCTTGCCTGCTGGGACACTCCTGGTGGTGTGAGGAGCAGCTGGTGGATGTTTAGTTTGGCCCCCAAGAGCTACAGGGGGCTGAGACTCTAGGCAAAAAGGATAATGCCTTGGCCACTGGGCTCCCACCCTGCTGGAGGATTGGGAGGGCCCTCCTGCCACGAGTCATTCTGTCCCCCTGGCCTCAGGCACTGTGTGCCCCAGCCACTGTGAACCACTAGGAGATTGCCCCAAAGGTCTTTCTTGCCTCTCCCTTTTTTCTCACACATGCACACACATGTATACACACACATACACACACAGCATGTTTGCTTTATCCTCAGGGGGTTATTTTTCCAGGAAGCTATCCCCTCATCCCCTAGACTAGGGCCAGCTCTCTGGTCCCTGCACTTGTGAGCCCTAACCACCTCTTGGTGTGTTTGCTTTCACTGTGGGCCCTACTGAAAGGTTAGCCCCGCCAGGCAGTAACGTGTCTCAGCCACTGTTGGATCCCAGCTCAACTCTGGAATGAATGGGATGTCTGTGCCAGGTAGTAGGGTCTTCCCAGACACAGCCTCTGGTCTGGTGAGGAGGTGAGGAGGGAAGTGGCCCCTGGAGTATACGCACAAGGGGCCCGATGAGGGTCTCTGAAGGGGCCTGCTCCACAGCCCCACGTCAGCAGTGTGTTGGGACAGGCAGGGCTCGCTGGCTTTGGGTGAGAGGGGACGCCCAGGCGCTAACTGATGGAATCCGGCCTTGCAGCCCCCAGAGGCACCCACTTGTGGGAGTTTATCCGTGACATCCTCATCCACCCAGAGCTCAATGAGGGCCTCATGAAGTGGGAGAACCGGCATGAGGGTGTCTTCAAGTTCCTGCGCTCTGAGGCTGTGGCCCAGCTGTGGGGCCAGAAGAAAAAGAACAGCAATATGACCTATGAAAAGCTGAGCCGGGCCATGAGGTGAGCTGGTGGCCAGGACCTTCAAGATGGGGATGGATGCAGGAACTTGCCAATCTGACTTTATGGGACAAGTTCTGAGTCCTGCAGAGTGAGGATGACAGCTTGTCTGCCTAAATGCCAACAGGGAGGAGGCATTAGCCTGGCGCAGAGCAGGGACAGTATACTTACCTGTTGGCAACATTTCTTGGTGTCCCTACCTAGGCTTGTCCGCAGGAAAATACCCTAGATGAAGGGTACCCATGCCTGGGCCTGGGCCTCCCACTGTTGAAGTAATTAAGTTGTTTGTCTCTGATCCTCAGTGTCCTCGTATGTACAAACCAGGGTGAACTAGATTGTCTTATGGTCCTGTCTAGCCCTAAAATCATATGGTTTCATGATAAGCCCCCACACATAGCCATAAGATCCAGAGAGGCAAGAGCAGAGCCACCAGGTTCCCTAGACACAATTATAATGCAGGCCAGTGTGGCAACAGAGCAGACAGCTTCTCCTTACAGGTGGGAAGAAGAAAAGAGTTAAAGAAATGGGAGTCAGGCCAGGTATGGTGGCTCAGCCTGTAATCCTAGCACTCTGTGGGGCCAAGGCAGGTGGATTGCTGGTGGTCAGGAGTTCGAGGCCAGCCTGAGCAAGAGTGAGATCCTACCCCTAAAAACCACCAGGGCGTTGTGGTAGGCGCCTATAGTCCCAGCTACTCAGGAGCTGAGACAAGAGGATCACTTGAGCCCAGGAATTAGAGGTTGCTGTGAGCTATGATTCTGTGACACTCTACCCAGAGCAACATAGTGAGATTCTGTCTCAAAGAAGAAAAAAAAAAAAACAGTGGGGGTCAGACTCTAGTTAGTTTGGTGGAAACCAGTGGGGACAAGTCACCTGAGGATAATGTGGCTGGACAGGAGGCAAGGTGTTGGTGGTGGGGCGGTCCAGGGCTTGTTTCATGCCTGAGCACTTCTGACCTTTTCCTCCCCACCCAGGTACTACTACAAACGGGAGATCCTGGAACGGGTGGATGGTCGGCGGCTTGTCTACAAGTTTGGCAAAAACTCCAGTGGCTGGAAGGAGGAAGAGGTTATCCAGAATCGGAACTGAGGGTCTCAACTAGAGCCTGGACCAAACTCAGGGACCACTGTAGGCCCACAGCCCCTCCTGGGAGAACAAGCAGGCCAGAAGGACCCTCTGCTCAGGCAGGCTCCCTGCTGTACTGTGGAGAGAAGCTGAAGTTCTGGTATATCATCAGCCACTGCCCCAGGATTTGGAGCCTGTGTCTTCTCCTCCCTGCCCTCCTCTTGGAATTACAAACCCTGGAGGCGAAGCAACAGTCCACTGCGAGTGCGGCTCATTTATCTGGTGCCTTCTCAGACCCAATCCCAGACACCAGCTGTAGAAGACATCTTCCTTCTGCAGATGCCTGGACTGAATCAAGGAGGCCAGGGGCGGCCCTAGGCTTACACTGTGACAGAACAGAGAGGCCTAAGTGGGGTCCTCCAGCGCCCGTTCTCTGGACTGGCTTCTACCTACCTGTTCAGTGCTTGGGTTTCATGGGCAGGGGTCAAAGCACTCCCTAATTTATGTGCTATAAATATGTCAGATGTATATAGAGATCTATTTTTTCTAAAACATTACCTCCCTACTCCTCCCCCACCAAGTGCTGGTGGCCATGCTGACTGTTCTAAGGCCGTGGCCAGCAAGGGGTGGGGTGATGCCAGAGCCCTCCCGCTGGGGCTCCTGGCTCCTTTCTCCTGTGTATGGAGGTAAAGACCTCCAATAAAGTGCCTTCTGGGCTTTTTCTAACTTTTCTCTTAACTACCTGTGTACTGAAATTTGGGCCTCTGGATTGGATAGGGAGGGAAGACTGGGGTCTAACAGACTGAGGTTAGGGTAGAGGCAGGTGAGAGAGGAGGTGTGCGCTTCCTAGAACAGGAGGGCTGGGCTTACAAGCAGGAATCGGGTGAGGCCAATCTCAACTGCAAAGTCTTAGGACATAAGCTCAGAAAGCTGAGGCCAGAGGCTCTCCTGCTGCTGTGACACTTTGCTGCAGTGACCTTGGCCAAGTCTGCCCTCTCTGGGGCAGCTTCCTCCTGTAAGTCTGGGGTTTGGACCTGATGTTCTATAAGAAGTCTGGGATTATATGACCTGCTGTGTGTAACTGATGCTTTTGTGTTTTAGCCAAGTTGGCGGTAAACTAAATAACTGTAGTATAAACCCTAGCTTTCGTGTCTGACATGAAAACAAACGAAGTGGAGCTAATAAGGAATGAGGGAAGGGTTGACATGTGTTGATAGCCTAGTCTCACACCAGGCACTGTGCTTGGCACCACTTAATCTTCTCCCAAGAAGAGAAGGGGATTTATCCCATTTACAGATGCAGAAAATGAGGTTCAGTAGCTGCACGTTGTTTGTGCCCTTCAGCCTTTCTTTCCTGGCAGCTTTTCTCTATCCATTTGGGGCTCTTCTAACTTCATTCTTTTTTTTTGAGACAGAATCTCAAGCTGTCACCCTGGGTAGAGTGCCATGATGTCACAGTGCACAGCAACCTCAAACTCTCAGGCTTAAGCGATTCTCTTGCCTCAGCCTTCCACATAGCTGGGACTACAGGTACCCGCCACAACGCCCGGCTATTTTTTGTTGTAGTTGCCATTGTTGTTTGGCAGGCCGGGGCTGGATTCGAACCCACCAGCTCCAGTGTACGTCGCTGGAGCCCTAGCTGCTTGAGCTACAGGCCCCAAGCCTCTTCTAACTTAATTCTAAGTATATTCCAGAACTATGTTAATTGGTTTCCACAGTGATGATGTGTCTAGATTTCAGAGAGGATGTATTTTTTTTTTTGTAGTTTTTGGCCAGGGCTGGGTTTGAACCCACCACCTCCGGCATATGGGGCTGGCGCCCTACTCCTTTGAGCCACAGGTGCCACCCCTGAGAGGATATCTTGTTGATGAATGGTAAGAAAAATACCTGCCAGGTAGAAAGTTCCTTAATTCTGAGGATTTGAATTCCACAGAGCATATTAAAATCCCATTTTGTGGCGCCGCCTATAGCTCAGTGGGTAGGACGCTGGCCACATACCTTGAGGCTGGTGAGTTTGAACCCGGCTGGGCCAGCTAAAACAACAATGACAACCACAACAAAAAGATATCTGGGCGTTGTGGTGGGTGCCTGTAGTCCCAGCTACTTGGGAGACTGAGGCAAGAGAATCTCTTAAACCCAAAAGTTTGAGGTTCCTGTGAGCTGTGATGCCACAGCCCTCTACTGAGGGCAACATAGTGAGACTCTGTCTCAAATAAATAAATAAATAAATAAAATAATAAAATCCCATTTCGTAAATGTGAAATACTGCTCAGTTGTCTTGGAAGTAGCAGATTATTTGCTGAAGGGATGTGGGTAAAGAAGGGATCTTAGAAAAGCAGAAGAGAGTGTGCATGCAGAAATGGAGCTTGCTCTGGAGAGACAAGGAATGATGGGAAAGAGAGTGGGGAAGTTGGGTGGGGAGAAGAGTGGGTTCTCAGAGAACCTGGAGAGTTCTTTGGAGCCAGTTAGGAAGAAAACTTCTGTCACATCCCCTTTCTGAAGTCTGAACAGGTTTAGCCAAAGGGGTAGCAGTAATAGGGACCTCAGCAGAGCTGGCTCCATGTTGACCTGGCCACTTAATGGTTCGGGGACCAATAGCCTCATATCTTGAAAATTAATGTGTGTTAAACACATTGACTTGCTGATTTCTCCACCCGCATTATCTGAGGGCCCTTAAGAGAGGTGACGTTAGTGTTGCCTGAAGTCACCTTGCCAAAGAGGGAGGAAACTTTGGAACCCAGGACGCATCTGCTGAGCCTCACTTGGCCCCAGTTTCCTCAGCTCTAAGAAGATCCTAGCAGTGAGTTACTCTGTGAGGCTTCGTGTGGGGGAGGAGGGCTGAGGCTGTAGGCCAAGCCCCTTCATCCTCCATGCTGAAGGGCTGGGAGGCACTGCTGGCCGACCTTTGTCCTGTTGTTTTCAGTTTATGAGGCGCTTTCCTCATCCCATTATCTCATTTGGTCCGCCCCACAGCCTTCTGAGGGGACTGGGTGTCCCCATTTCACTGCTGGGGCTAGTGGCTGGCTCAGGGTCACCAGCCAGGTGGGAGTGGGGATCCAGGTAGGGGTGGGGGCACAGGTGAGAGGGGGACTGAAGATCAGTGGAGCTGCCCTGAGACTCTAGGAGCAGAGCCTGAGAAAGCAGCCCCAGAGAGAGGTGGCTCATGCCTGTAATCCCAGCATTTTCAGAGGCCAAGGTGGGAAGATCACTTGAGCTCAAGAGTTCGAGACCCCATCTCTACTCAAAGTAGAAAAACTAGCTGGGTGCCAATAGTCCCACCTACTCAGGAGGCTGAGGCAAGAAAGGATCATTTGAGCCCAGGAGTTTGGGGTTGCTCTGAGCTCTGATGATGCCACAGCACTCTAGCCCAGGTGACAGAGTCTCTGCAGATACCTGCACAGATCGCCAGGCTGGCCTTTCTTGGCCCTCTCTCTGTCCCCTAGTTCTCACCAGCCCAGGGGCCTCTGAATAGACTCTAAGCCCTCCCTGTCCCCTGGGGTGTGTCCTGGGCTAGGGAGTGGGGGTGGGAAGAGGCCACAGGGTGGGGCTGTTTATATCCTGCCCTGAGCTGCTGGTCACCTCTTATCTGCATCTGTGGGTCAGGGCGTGTCTGTCGCTGTGCTGGTCAGAGGGAGGTCACCCCTCCCATGTTTGGGTGTGCCCAAGGAGGAGCTGGGGTCAGCCTCCCCAGCCGTTCCCAGAGTCCCTGCACAGCCCCACCCCTCCCACCCATTCCCAGGAAAACTAGCTTTGCTGGCCCTCTTGGGGAAAGTAGGTAAAGAGGCTGCATTTATATCAAGGGTCTTACTTCAATCTGCTTTTATTCCATGATCTGTTTACACATCTCGCTTCCTTAGTGGGTTGTGAGCACCTCTGGAGCTTACTCACCTCAGCGCCCCACACAGTGCCTGGCACAGAGAAGGTGCTCGATAAATATTTGTTAAACTGCCCTGTGCCTCTCCCTGCCATGGCCACCACCACCCCCAACCGACTCACACACCACACACACACACACGTCATAACCACACTCACACCACACACTCACATGCCACCCACGCTCATACACACTCAGCGTACATGCTCACACACTCTCCTAAGCCCTCACTTGCACACACTGCAGACACTACATCCACACTCACACAGGCCACACACACAGTCTCAAACATGCACGCTTGCATGTCCTGGCATGTCCTACACACTCGCACACCACAGCCTACGACACTCATGTACAGGTTCAATCCCCTGCTCAGATCAGCAGCCCCTGCTCACAGGAGCAACCTTTGGTTACATGGCTCCTCTGTCTCTCATCCACTGGTCCCCAACTGTGAAGCATTTCCTGACCTCCCTCTGTCCTCTCCTTCCACAAAGTGGGTTCAACCCTTCCCTCCAGTCAGGACCCTCTAGGTAACTTGTAGAGCCCAGGGCAAAGTGACAACTTGGGTACTTATTAAAACAGTATTAAAAATTTCAAAATTAGGGCTCGGCACCTGTAGCTCAGTGGCTAGGGCACCAGTCACATACATCTGAGCTGGTGGGTTCAAATCCAGCCCGGGCCAACAACAACCAAAAAATAGCCAGGCACTGTGGCAGGCTCCTGTAGTCCCAGCTACTTGGGAGGCTGAGACAAGAGAATGGCTTAAGCCCAAGTGTTTGAGATTGCCGTGAGCTGTGATGTCATAGCACTTTACCGAGGCGACATAATGAGACTCTTTCTCAAAAAAAAAAAAAAAAGAAAAGAAAAGAAAAAAGAAAAAAATAATTCAAAATATGAGTCAGGCTTGATGGCTCACGCCTGTAATCCTAGCACTCTAAAAGGCTGAGGCCGGTGGATGGCTTGAGTTCATAGGTTCAAGACCAACCTGAGCCAGAGCAAGACCTCGTCCCTAAAAATAGCTGGGCATTGTGGCAGGTGCCTGTAGTCCCAGCTACTTGGGAGGCTGAGGCAGGAGAATCGCTTGAGCCCAAGAGATTGAGGTTGAGAGCTGTGATGCCATTGGCACTCTACAGAGGGTGACAAAGTAAAACTCTGTCTCAAAAAAAAAAAGACTTTCAAAATGGCTGTAGCAGAGCGGCTCATTACCATTGACGGGGCCAAGTCCTCTAAACTTGGGGTCTTGCAGGACAACTGCACTGGTCACATGCCCATAAAGCCACTGTGCCTCCCTGCCCCTGAACCGGTAAGAGCCCCAGGGAACTACCCACCATGACTTCTATTATACTATAGATGCATTTGCAATAGTCACCCAAAATGAAAATGTGCCAACCTTTTAAAATATGAAAAGTTTTCATGAAAAAAACCCTGAATTTATGGCTTCTCTTTCTCCTTTTCTTTTTTTTTCATTTGAGACAGAGTCTCATTTTGTTTCCCAGAATAGAGTGTCCCAGCATCAGCCTACCTCGTCTTACTATGTCACCCTTGGTAGAGTGTCATGGCGTCACTGCTCACAGCAACCTCAAACTCCTGGGCTTAAGTGATTCTCTTGCCTCAGCCTCCCAAGTAGCTGGGAGTACAGGCACCTGCCACAATGCCTGGCTATATTTTTTTTGTAGTTGTCATTGTTGTTTGGCAGGCCCGGGCTGGGTTTGAACCCACCAACTCCAGTATACGTGGCTGGTGCCCTAGTTTCTGAGCTACAGGTGCTGAGCCTCAAGCAATCCTCTTGCCTCTGTCTTCTGAGTAGCTGAGACTACAGGGGCCCACCACAACACCCAACTAATTTTTCTATTTTTAGTAGAGATGGCTCTTGCTCTTACTCAGGCTGGTCTTGAACTCTTGAGCTCAAGCAATCCTCCCACCTCAGCCTCCCAGAGTGCTAGGATTATAGCTGAGAGCCATCATGTCCAGCCCTGTGAATTCTTTTTTAAAACAATTAGAAGACTGGGCTCAGTGCCTGTGGTTCAAGCAGCTAAGGCGCCAGCCACATACACCTGAGCTGGCGGGTTCAAATCCAGCCCAGGCCCGCCAAATAACAATGATGGCTATAACCAAAAAACAGGCGGCATTGTGGGGGGCACCTATAGTCCCAGCTACTTGGGGGGCAGAGGCAGGAGAATCGCTTGAGCCCAGGAGTTGGAGGTTGCTGTGAGCTGTGATGCCACGACACTCTACCCAGGGCGACAGCTTGAGGCTCTGTCTCAAAAAAAACAAATCAGAAGACCGGCTCGGTGCCTGTAGCACAGTGGTTACTGAGCCAGCCACATACACCAAGCCTGGTGGGTTCAAACCCAGCCCGGGGCCAGCTAAACAATAATGACAACTGTAACAAAAGAAAAATAGCCGGGCATGTGGTGGGCGCCTGTAGTCCCAGCTACTCGGGAGACTGAGGCAAGAGAATCGCTTAAGCCCAAGAGTTTGAGGTTGCCGTGAGCTGTGACACCACAGCACTCCACCCCAGGTGACATAGTGAGACTCTCTCTCAAAAAAAAAAGAAAATCAGAAGACCTGCTGAGCTGAGCCAGCTTTCTCACTGGGCCACAATGTGTAGCAGTGGAGTCTTAAGGCCATCACCACCATGCAGAGGTACAGAGTTTTCAAGCCATGGTTAAAAACATCTATGCCTGACCCCAGCTACTGCTCCCAGGCCAGGAGCACATTTGTGGCCCTCTACATGGCAAACTGATGGCTTGTTGAGGATGTCAGTAATTGAACAGATGTTGGAGCTCGAGTGAGCGTGGAGGAGAATAGTGATGGTCCTGAGTGTGAAAACCCAACTAGACACTTCTGTGAGGGACTAGGATGGGATCAGAGCCCCCCGATACTGAGAAGTATCAAATGTTCTCACCTCCAAGAACATTTTTAGCTCAGTTCTTTTTTTTTTTTTTTTTTTAGTAATTAATAGAAGATTTATTTAAGCAAGAATATATCCAGTCATCATTGCCAGACTTAATACGTAATGTAAAATGTTCGATTGAATTTTCCTTCCCAGATAAGTTTTTCTTTCCTATTCCTGTCAATTTTGAAAAGCATACCAGAAGATGAGGGGCCCAATTCCGAACACAGCTCCTAACAATGAGTTCTTGGGATAGACATCTGCTGATCTTGCACAGGTCCAAGGAATCAAGGCAGGATCTTTGTTGAGCCCTCAGCAGTTGGGGTCATTGTGCTGAAGCAGGTACTCCCGTTTAAGCTGGGCTCTTATAGCCAACCACTTGGCTTGTGCCTTCTGGGTTTCCGGAGATATGTCATATTTGGCGGGTCGAGGGTCTGGGGCAGAGTGGCAAGGGGAGACGGAACATACTTTGGGAACAACTTTGGAGGCGGCAACGGGTTCGACATCTTGGCCCACCCCCGTGCATAAATGCCTTTTAGCCCAGTTCAATGCGTGGTATATCAGTGTTGTCACGCACAGGGGAGTATCTCCCCACCATCTTCTGTGCTGGGCATGGCTGTTTAGCTCCGAGTGCCCGAAGATGTCACCACTGCCATAGTCTTATCCCATCCACACACCGTGCTCTCTGCTGGGGGAAGAGCATTAGCAGAACCACAATTGTCTATATAATAGCTCTTCATAGGCTTGGTGCCTATAGCTCAGTGGCTAGGGCACCAGCCACATACGCCGGTGCTGGCAGGTTCGAACCCAGCCTAAGCCTGCCAAACAACAATGACAATTACAACCAAAAAATAGCTGGGTGTTGTGGCAGGTGCCTGTAGTCCCAGCTACTTGGGAGGCTGATGAAAGAGAATCGCTTAAGCCCAAGAGTTTGAGGTTGCTGTGAGCTGTGATGGCACAGCACTCTACTGAGGATGACATAGTGAGACTCTATATCAAAATAATAATAATAATAGCTCTTCATATATTTTCCCCTCAACTCATCTCTTTTTAGAAAGAGCACATACCTTTAATTAGTCCATATATCATGACTATTTACTAGTCATTTGTAGAACAGCACTAGAGCTAGAAGAACAACCTGCTCTTTACAGATGAGGAAACTGAGACTCAGAAAAGGAAGGTGACTTGCTCAAAATACTATAGGATATTGATACAGAGATTGAGCTTGACAGTGGACTAATGTGTCCAGTTATTGCTTTGTATACATCATTCATTTGCTCAGTGTCATTAATGTCTGCTGTGTGGCTCCACACTGAGTGCAGGGGACCCAGTAGGGAAGTGATCACTGGAGGGGAGTAGACGGCTAATGCTGAAGCCTAGAACTTGAGGTATGTGTGCGTGTGTCTCTGTGTGTGTGTATACAGGTCTGCAAGGTAGAGGATGAGTGTCCCATATCACAGCTGAGGAAGCTGAGGCTTTAGAAAGGTTAAGAAATAGCTCCAGGCCAGACTTGGTGGCTCACGCCTGTAATCCTGGTACTCTGTGTAGCTGAGGAGGGAGGATCTCTTGAGCTCAGAAACTCGATACCAGCCTGAGCAAGAGTGAGACCCTGTCTCTACTAAAAGTAGAAAAATTAGACAGGCATCATAGTGGGCACCTGTTGTCCCAGTTACTCAGGAGTCTGAGGCAGGAGAATTACGTGAGCCCAGTTTGAGGTTGCAGTAAGCGATGATGATGCCACTAGTAAGTTCAGGAAAAATGGGCTTGATCCCTGGCTTCCTGACCCTCTTTCTTCAACTCCACAACTGACTCCATTTTGAGAGGTCCCTGAACTTTCACCACTAGATGTGCGGTTTGAGAAGTGCCCCGTGCCTACGGGTGTGTGTGTGGGGGGTACTTTCCAGAGACTCCTTTATCCTACGGGAAGGGTGGGAGGTGAGTTTTCAGTTCTTGAGAGAGTCTCGTGGTGGCCATCCCTTGGGGGTTCTGCCTTCTCCACTCCTGTCCTTCTCCTCCTCCTCCTCCTCCTGCTACGTGCCGGGTTGGGCTGAAGCAATAGCGGCAGCAATTAGCCCAGCTCAGCCGCCCGTTACTGGAACCTGCATGTCAACTCTGGAGCTGATCCAGAAAACCACGCCCAGCGTCCTGCATGACTCAAGCTCACCTGCCCACCTCCACACCTACCAGCCTCAGTGACCCAAGCCACAATGTCCAGGGGAAAGTCCCAGCATCCCTGGGTCTGTCCTCATCTACCTCATGTGCTCACAGGGCAAGCTGGGATTTAGACCCCTATATCCACAGGCTTGATTCCCTGGCTGATTTCTAGCCAGCAGGGAATGCTCCAGGCAGAGCAAATGGTAGGTTTGGAAAATTACACTCCCTCTGGAGAATGCAGACACATGCATCTGCTCTCTCCCCTTCCATTGCTTGAGAGGTAAGAGCAGCTTACGATTATGGGGGATACTACTTTTCATATACCAAATTGGGGGAAAATGCCCTTGATGTTGAGAGCAGGTGAGGATATGAAGAAACTGAAACCTGACATGTACTTTGCTGGTCAAGGTGTGACCTGGGGAGCCTTTCTGAAAATCAATCCCACAAATTGTTTAAAAGCCTTAAAAATATGCATATATACATATATACATATATATATATATATATATATATTTTTTTTTTTTTTTTTTTTTTTTTTTGAGATAGAGTCTCACTTCGTCACCCTTGGTAGAGTGCCATGGCGTCACAGCACACAGCAACCTCCAGCTCTTGGGCTTAGGCGATTCTCTTGCCTCAGCCTCCCAAGTAGCTGAGACTACAGGTGCCTGCCACAATGCCTGGCTATTTTTTGTTACAGTTAGGCTGGGGCTGGGTTTGAACCCACCACCTTGGGTATATGGGGCTGGCACCCTACCCACTGAGCCACAGCATATGAGCCATATGATAATATGCATATATTTTTACACAGCAATTTTACATCTAAGAATTTTTCTAAAGAAGATAATTGGGTAAGTGTACAAAGATATATGTACAAGGATGCACACTGTGGTAGTGTTATAATTGCAGGCAAAAGGTAGCAACCTGTCAATCAGAAGAGGATTTGTGAAATAAACTACAGTACAGCGAGTGAGAAGGAGACTTTCTATAACATAATCTGCGGTATTTTTTTGCCATGTGAAAATATTTTTTGAATGCTTTGGGCATTTAAAAAAACACAGTATCTCATTAATCTCAAAATAATCTTATGAGGTAGGAATTGGGACCTTCCATTTACAACTGAGCAAATCGAGATTGAATAAAGTCACATGGCTTATCTATGACTGTACAAGCATTAAGTAACAGAATCAGGTTTTGAACCCAACGTGTCTGACCCACGTCCAGAGCTTATTCCATAAGGGGGCAGGGGTAGGGCAGGGGGGTTCGCGCCACGCATCTGTCTTCAATCATCAATTCCTTCTTTCATAAGAGACCTAGTAAGCGCCTATCCTGCGATTATCTGTGAAGATACTGACCTTACAGCTGCTTAGCATTCTCTCAAAGGGAATATCAACATGAATATTTCTTTCCCTACCCCAGGTTGACAGAGATGACGCATATGGTAATACACAATATTGGGAAGGCTGTCAATATTGACAATCTCTCCTCGGCAAGGGGAGATTGGTACTATCTTCCGTTGCTGGTAGAAGAGAACATGTACAATCCTTGAAAACAATCTGGCCAAAGATTTACAAATGTGCCAGTCCCCAACCCAAGTATTTAACATCAAGGGTTCTATTTTAAGCAAAAAATCAGCTTAGCGGGCAGTGCCTGTGACTCAGTGAGTAGGGTGCCGGCCCCATATACCGAGGGTGGTGGGTTCGAATTCAGCCCAGGCCAAACTGCAACAAAAAATAGGTGGGCATTGTGGCGGGCGCCTGTAGTCCCAGCTTCTCGGGAGGCTGAGACAAGAGAATCGCCTCTGTGAGCTGTGACGCCATGGCACTCTACCCAGGGTGACTGCTTGAGGCTCTGTCTCAAACAAAAAAAAAAGAAAAAAGAAGAGACCATGCAGGATATGGTTGGAAGAAAAAAAAAAAAAAAAGAGGACCACTGCCTTCACTATTTTGAAAAATGAACATTAGTAATTCAAAAACTACGAACATGTCTAATATTTGGAATTAGTTGACTAAAGTATGACTCATATATTTATAATATAGAATACTATGCCTCTAATAAAAATAATGATTCATTAAAGAATCTGCTTTGTGCCAGGCATTGATGATGTAAAGGAAGCCGAGACAAGGATCCTCCCCTCTTGAAGTCGTATGAGCAAACAGATGCTTTATGCACTGGGAATAACAGTATAATGAAAGTACAGTATACACGAAGTGATAATGAAACCACAGAGCAGATTCTGGAACCAGGTGTGGGTGGATTCTGGGAAGATGAATAGTTACTCAGCAGGGCACAGAGATGAGGGTCACCAGGCAGAAAGAACATCATGTGCAAAGGTAAAGATGCAAGAAATGCTACCACTTACATGGAGAATGGGAAGAAATAGGAGAGGAGCCCAGCATTCCAGGGGGCAGGCCACCAATGAGGCTTAGTGATACACAGACCCTGACATGCTTCGTTAGACCCGAGGGTGAAAGGCAGCTGCTGAATGGGTGAAGAAGTTCATAGCAGGCTCAGCGCCTGCAATACGGTGGTTAAGGTGCCGGCCACATGCACCCAGGGTGGCGGGTTCGAACCCGGCCTGGGCCTGCTAAAACAACAATGACAGCTGTAACAACAACAAAATAGCCAGGCGTTGTGGTGAACGCCTGTAGTCTCAGCTACTTGGGAGGCCGAGGCAAGAGAATTGCTTAAGCCCAAGAGTTTGAGGTTGCTGTGAGCTGTGATGCCACAGCACTCTACCGAGGGTGACACAGTGAGACTCTGTCCCCTCCCCAAAATAAAATAAATAAATGAATACAAAATAAAAATAGTTGAGGGCAGCGCCTGTGGCTCAAGGTGTAGGGTGCTGGCCCCATATACCAGAAGTGGTGGGTTCAAACCTGGCCCCAGCCAAAAACTGCAAAAAATAAATAAAATAAAATAAACAAAATAAAATAAAAACGGTTTAAAAGGGCACCGGCCCCATATACTGAGGGTGGCAGGTTCAAACCCGGCCCTGGCCAAACTGCAACAAACAATAGCCGGGTGTTGTGGCGGGTGCCTATAGTCCCAGCTACTTGGGAGACTGAGGCAAAAGAATCGCCTAGGTCCAAGAGCTGGAGGTTGCTGTGAGCTGTGATGCCATAGCACTCTACTGAGGGCAACAAAGTAAGACTCTGTCTCTAAAAAAAACAGAACAAAAAACAAACAAACTGGGGCAGCGCCTGTGGCTCAAGGAGTAGGGCGCTTGCCCCATACGTGGGAGGTGGCAAGTTCAAACCCGCCCCGACCAAAAACTGCAAAAAAAATGGTTTAAAAAAAGATGTTCATAGCGGAGTGACGTAGTCATCATTGCTTTTTGGAAACATCTCACGGATAGAAGACCCATTAATTGGATAACATCGAAGGCAAAGGCACTAACAAGAAGGCTATTACAGTCTCCAGGAAGAGGACCTGAGGGCCTGAGTGGCAGTGATGGCAGCAGATGGGTCAGGGCCAACGGTCAGGAGGTATCATGGCAGTCTAGGAGGCCTCCATGAGAGAGACATGGGGGAGGACAGAGTCAAAACGACACAAAGATTCTGACTTAACTGGGTAGATGGGGCTGCCATTCTTCAGAAGGAAGAGCAGAGTGAGTGCTGGAGATGCTGATCTGATTGCTGGGCTTGTTGGGTTTGAGGGGCTTGAGATGTTCAGTAGACAGATGTTCAGGAGGGAGGTTTGGACCCGAACCACGGCTTTTAGCTCATCAAGCCTGTAGTTGAAGCTAAGGATTTGAATATCACTCAGGGGAAATATGCAGAAAAACAGAGAGGAACAAAATCCAAGGATAGAGCTTCTATATATTTAGGGGTGGATACAGGATGAAGGACCAGCGGACTGAGAGGGTAAGATCAGCCAGGTAGGAAGAAAACAAAAATCAAGGGAGGATGAGGTCACAGAGACCCGAGAAATGGAAACTTCAAGGTGGAAATGGTCAGTAGCATCAAGGGTCAAAAGAAGCTTACACAAACATATGATCAGAGAAGTGCTTATGGTTTGGCAATACGGGGTTGAGTTGTAGCAGTTAAGAAGGAAATGACGTAAAAAAAAAAAAAAAAAAAAAAAAAAAAGAAGGAAATGACGTGAGGAAGTATTCATTCATTCAACCAGGTGCAAGACACTGTTCTGGGTACTGGAAATAAGACTGAATAGGTCACTTCACTCACATGGTATACAGTCTAACTCTCCAAACTCTTCAAGAACATATGCTGCTCTTTTGAAGTCAAATGTAACTATTACATGTATGAGGATCTAGATGAATTTTAATTCTTTTTTTTTTTTTTTTTTTTTTTTTTTTAGAGACAGAGTCTCACTTTACCGCCCTCGGTGGAGTGCCGTAACGTCACAGGACTCACAGCCACCTCCAGCTCTTGGACTTCCGCGATTCTCCTGCCTCAGCCTCCCAAGCAGCTGGGACTACAGGCGCCCGCCACAACGCCCAGCTATTTTTTGGTTGCAGTTCGTCCGGAGCTGGGTTTGAACCCGCTACCCTCGGTATATGGAGCTGGTGCCCTACTCACTGAGCCACAGGCGCCACCCATGAATTTTAATTCTTAAGAGAGAAGAACTTGAATATGTATACATATCAGAAAGGAAGACCCAGTACATAATACTACAGAGCATTTTCTGTACATGTTAGGGGTGATTGTTTCTCATTCAAATTCTGAGAAATAAAAGTCACATTTTATAAGAGTAGAGTAGGCCAGGCATGGTGGCTCATACCTGTAATCCTTGCATTCTGTGAGGCTGAGGCAGGTGGATGGCTTGAGCTCAGGAGTTTGAGACCAGCCTGAGCAAGAGCAAGACTCACATCTCTACTAAAAATAGAAGAACTAGCTGGGTGCAGTGGCAGGTGCCTGTAGTCCCAGCTACTCGGGAGGCTGAGGCAGGGGCATCACTTAAGCCAGAGTTTGAGTTTGCTGTGAGCTGTGACAACACAGAACTCTACCTGGGGGCAACAGAGTGAGACTCTGTTTAAAAAAAAAAAAAAAAGAGTAGGGTAGATGGAAGAACAAGCTATCACTTTTTCATGATTAATCTGACATTGGAGAATGATTTTGTACAATGGATTTTGTCTGTGGGCAGAAATGCTGAGCCCACAATTAGACAGACTCACCCATCCAGTCACAGGGTGCCATGGGCAGGCACTTCTCCACTCCCAGCCATACTTGGGCCTGACACCGTAAAAAGTAGACATAAGAACAGAACTTGTACTCCTTACTCCAGAGGGAAGGAAGGAGGAAGGGTCTGGGCTGCATGCATGCTCCCAAGTTCACTCTATCCTATCCCTCCCAAAGAAATGTCAGGAATGAGGACTAAGTATTTCCTTAAGTCAAAGTATTCTGCTATGAATTATCTAATTTAAACATCACAGCAACCCTCTGAGGTTGGTATTATCATCATCCACATTTTATAAGGGAGAAAATGAAGCTCAGAGAGGCTAAGAGCAAAGTAAATGGCAAGACCAGGACCCACGCAGCCTAACCCAGAGACCTGGGTCTTAGCTCCTAATTGTTAATGTCAGATGGCCTCGGTCTTCCAGAGAAGAGAGAGGACGAAGAATGGAGCAGATGGAGCAGGCTTCTACAAGAATGAAAGAGAATGTGGTCAAAGCACTGATGCACCAATAGGACAGGAGAAGGACGGATGGACAGGAGGTGAGATGGCTCGTCTCTTATTGTGGCAGGAGGGAAGGGGAGGGACGGCAGAATTTGAGGGCTTTCTCTTCTGACCACCTTCTAGTTTCTCAGTTAAGTAAAAGGCTGGGTGTAATGGTTTCTAAAACATGTCTACTTCCTTTTGAATATAAGCTGGCTTTAGTAACTTTATTGAATAGAATGCAGTGAAAGTGACAAAGTGACTCTTCTGAAGCTCTGTCATAAAAAGCAATACTGTTTCTGCCTGGCTTGTTCTCTTGGACACTTGTTCTTAAAATCTAACTACCAGGCTATGACAAAGCCCGAGTCACAAGGGGGCCACATGCAGATGTGTGTCCAATAGCCTCATCTGGGACCTCAGATGTTGTCTGCGACAACCAGTATCAAATACCAGACATATAAGTAAGGAAGTACCAGCCCCGACCACATGGAAGACCCTAAGTGAGAACCACCTATCTGAGTCCAATTAACTCAAGAACCACAAAAGATCATAATAAAGTGATTATTGTTTTAAGTCGCTAAGTTTTGGAGTGATTTCTTGTGCCCCAATAGATAACTGAAACAGATTTTGGTACCTAAAGGTATGATGCTGCTGTTAAAGCAAAAAAAGAAAAAACTTATAACGTGTCACTGGCTTTGAAACCATGTGATAGGTAGGAGCTGAAAGGGCATTGAGGAGACTGTTGAGGATATTCAGACACTATGAAAGCCTGGTGATCATCCAGGGGGCTGTCTGTGAAGGCATAAAAGAAAGTGAAAAAGGAAATAGCTTTAGAAAATTGGAACAAAGGGAGCCTTTGCCATATGTTTGGTAACAGTGTTGCCTGTAGTAACATGGGAAACAGAATGTACCTAATGAACTGATGGTTTAATTAGGGAAATTTCTTTTTCTTTTCTTTCTTTCTTTTTTCTTTCTTTCTTTCTTTTTTTTTTTTTTTTGAGATAGAGCCTGACTTTGTCACCCTTGGTAGAGTGCTGTGGCATCACAGCTCACAGCAACCTCAAACTCTTGGGCTTATGAGATTCTCTTGCCTCAGCCTCCCGAGTTGCTGGGACTACAGGTGCCCACCACAACACCTGGCTATTTTTTGTTGCAGTTGTCATTGTTGTTTAGCTGGCCCAGGCTGGGTTCGAACCCACCAGCCTCGGTGTAGGTGGCTGGCGTTGTAACCACTGTGCTATGGGTGCTGAGCCTAATTAGGGAAATTTCAAGGCAGACTATTGTAGGCGCTTCTAGCCATCTATCATGAAATGAAAGAGGAGAGAGATGATCTAAAGGATGACTTGTTAAATATAAAGGACTCAGGACTTCCTAGGTTCAAAAGTATTTCTCTAGGCCCAGTGTGGTGGCTCACGCCTATAATCATAGCACTCTGGGAGGCCAAGGCAGGAGGATCACTTGAGCTCAGAAGTTCAAGACCAGCCTGAGCAAGAGGCTCTACTAAAAATAGAAAAATTAGCTGGGCATCACATCAGATGCCTGTAGTCCTAGATATCTGGGAGGCTGAGGCAGGAGAATTGCCTGAACACAGGAGTTTGAGGTTGCTGTAAGCTAGATTGATGCCACAGTACTCTAGCCTGAGACTCTGTCTCAAAAGAAAAAAAAAATTATTAGTTCTCACTTTTCCAGATGGTAGAACTATCACCAAATTAAGAAATGGTTGAGGCAGCAATTGTGCCTCAGTGAGTAGGGCGCCGGCCCCATATACTGAGGGTGGCGGGTTTGAACCCGGCCCCAGCCAAACTGCAACAAAAAATAGCCGGGGGTTGTGGCAGGCGCCTGTAGTCCCAGCTACTCGGGAGGCTGAGGCAAGAGAATCGCCTAAGCCCAGGAGCTGGAGGGTGCTGTGAGCTGTGATGCCACAACACTCTACCAAGGGCAACAAAGTAAGATTCTGTCTCTAAAAAAAGAAAAAGAAAGAAAGAAAAATGGTTGACAGCAAAGAGAAAATCCAGAGCACTTTCAGAAAACATCGTCTGAAGAGGAAGTCAAGGATGTGACCATAAAACTTTTTGGAAAGAATTCAGGGGTCTTGTCATGCACATTAATTCAACTATTAACTCCGTGGTTATCCTTTAGACCTTGTCATTACCAATAACTAAAGACCTCAACATTCTCATTGGAATTTTCACAGCTCACCCTCATAGAATTACAGCCCCAGCAACCCCTCGGCCCCCCTGGGATCCCTAGTGCATTGGCCTTTCCATCTGTCTCTGTCCTTTACCCCTTGATGTTCTCGCTCCCCTCTCTCCCCAGTCAGTCATTATAATCACTCCCTTTCAGAAGCCCTGAACTTTCTTGCCTCCCTCTGCTTTATTCTACTCTCTTGGCCAAACCACTCTCTTGATTAAATCCAACCCTTAGTCATTCCGAGTAGGCGCCTATCCTGATCAACAGGCACATTCACATTCCGTCTAGGGTTCTCAAGAGGTGGCAGTTCTGCATCTTGACCCCCAGGGACATTTGGCAATGTCTGAAGACATTTGGAGTATCATAGCAGGGAGGGGTGGAGGAGGGCTGCTATATGGGCATTTAGTGGTAGGAGGCCAGGGACACCAAGCATCCAGGCCAGCGCCTCCCAACACTCACCTGGCCTAAAGTGTCAATAACACTGACATGGAGAAACCCTGGGCTACGATACTGACCATGGGTCTCAGTGGGCCACAGTGTTTCCTGACAATCAAACTACCCTTCCCTACTTGACTCCTTCTGTTTTCTTAGAGGAATATTTCATACCTTCTCTCTCATCAGACCTCCACCTCCTTTCCCAGTCCTCACTCAGTAGAGGACCTGGGTCCATATTTCACCAAGAAGACAGAAGAAGTCAGAGGAATTCCCGCCCCTGCACCCTCACACCTACCAACATCTGTGCCTGTCCCCTCTACTGTCTCTCATTACTGCAGATGACACATCTGTGCTCCTGGCTGAGGCGAGACCCTCTGCCCATCCACTAAATCTCTTCCCATCTCACTCAAGTACAATGCTCCAACAACTCACTCCCTCCTCAAAAACGTTCTTTTTTACTTATTTTTTCCCATTGGTATATAAACATATCACCATTTCTCCCACTTTAACAAATAAACAAACAAAACATTGACTATAGTCCATTCCCTATCTCCCCTTTACAGCAACTAGCACCTTTGTCTGTGGTCTCCTAGGCTCACACAGCCAACTTTGGTGCCCTCCACTGATGACGCTTTTGTTGACCTTAGCAATGATCTTCATCGTGTTAACCCAACAGCTAATTCTCAGTCCTCATTTCTCCTTTGATCTCCCAGTAGACCTGGCACCCCTGATCACATCCTCCTCTTTTGGCTTCCAGGGACCACTGGCTGTTGGAGCATCCAGAGCTCAGTGCACCACCTCCCCTCTGTCCTTACCTTTATAGTGATCATATTAAATGATGACTGTGCTCTAACAGCAACCAACCTCCAGACTTGCATGTCCAGCTGCCTCTGTGTCATCTCTACTTGCAGCTTGAACTTAACATGCTCAAACCCAACTCCAGATCATCCTCCAAGCAGTTCTCCCATAATAAACGAAAAATTCTTCATTCTAGTTCCTCAAGACAAAAACTCTGAAGTCGGGTGGCGCCTGTGCCCCAAATGCGAGAGGTGGCAGGTTCAAACCCAGCCCTGGCCAAAAACTGCAAAAACCCCCCAAAACTCTGGAGTCACCCTTGACTCCTGTCTTTTCTCTCACACTCCATATTCCATCTGGCAGCAAGTCCTGTTCTCTTTATATTCAGAGTATATCTAGAATCCAAGTACTTCACCCAGCTCCATGGCTACCTGGCCTCTGACCTTGATTAACACAATCATGGTGTCTTAATTACTCTTCTTGCTTCCAGCCTTGCAATCGCATAAAACCTCTGCTCAAAACCCTCTGTTCAGGGCAGTACCTGTAGCTCAAAGGAGTAGAGCACCGGCCCCATATGCCGGAGGTGGAGGGTCCAAACCCAGCCCCGGCCAAAAACTGCAAAAAAATCCCTCTGTTCAGGGGCATAGCAGAGCTGCTCAAGTGGATCTTGAGGCCCATGGCCACCTGTCTCTTCCTCTCTGACTGTATCTCTGACTGCTCTCTGCTCTGTTCCATGCACACCCTAATTGCTCTGGACCGTGTGCTACTCCGGCTTTTGTCCTTTCCCTTCCTTCTGCCTGGAATCTTCCCCAGATGCAAATACTTTAATCTCAGGCCAGGTGCAATGGCTCATGCCTGTAATCCTAGCACTCTGGGAGGCCGAGGTGAAGTGGATTGCCTGAACTCACAGGTTGGAGACCAGCCTGAGCAAGAGTGAGACCTCATCTCTAAAAATAGCCAGGCATTGTGGCAGGCGCCTGTAGTCCCAGCTGCTTGGGAGGCTGAGGCAAGAGAATCCATTAAGCCCAAGAGTTTGAGGCTGCTGTGAGCTATGATGTTACAGCACTCTACAGAGGGTAACAAAGTGAGACTCTGCCTCAAAAACAAAACAAAAACAAAAACAAACCACAAATACTTTAATCTCTCATTTTCTTTGGGTCTTTGCTTAAGATTGCCTTCTCTGGCTTGGTACTTGTGGCTCAAGCAGCTAAGGCACCAGCCACATACACCTGAGCTGACAGATTTGAATCCAGGCCAGGCCCACCAAACAACAATGATGGCTGCAGCCAAAAAATAGCTGGTCATTGTGGCAGGTGCCTGTGATCCCAGCTACTTGGAAGGCAGAGGCAGGATAATCGCTTGAGCGCAGGAGTTGGAGGTTGCTGTGAGCTGTGATGCCACCACACTCTACCTAGGGCAACAGCTTGAGGCTCTGTCTCAAAAAAAATAAAGAAAAGAAAAGAAAAGAATTGCCTTCTCTGTGAAGTTCCCTAATCTTCTGCATCAAAATTGCAACCCAATGCACAGCCCAGTCCTGCCTGCTTCCCTCTCCTCTGTTTCTGTTTTTTCCTAGAGTATTAATCATGATCAGACTAATCATATATCTATTTATTCTTTTGTTAATTATCTCCCTCCATACTGTAAAATGAAAGCTCCATGAGGACATCACATTTTTCTCATTTTGTTCACAGTGACTATCCTGCAGATGGGTTCAATAAGCAATTTGTTGAATAAATGCATGTGCCCATCTCATACCTTATAAAGAAGTTATTGGGACCTGGTGTTGTGGCTCAGACCCTAATCCTAGCACTTAGGGCAGCCAGGGTGGGAGAATTGCTTGAGGCCAGGAATTTGAGATCAGCCTAAGGAAGAGCAAGACCTTGTCTCTAGGGCCAGGTCAGGTGGTTCATGCCTGTAATCCTAGCACTTTGGGAGGCTGAGATGGCTGGATTGCCTGAGTTGAGAGGTTCGAGACCAGCCTGAGCCAGATCAAGACCTTGTCTCTAATAATAGCTGAGCGTTGTGGCAGATGCCTGTAGTTCCAGCTACTTGGGAGGCTGAGGCAAGAGAATCGCTTGAGCCCAAGAGTTTGCAGTTGCTGTGAGCTATGATGCCATGGTACTCTGCCAAGGGTAACAAAGTGAGACTCTGTCTTTAAAACAAAAGACCCTGTCTCTACAAAAAATCAGAAAATAAGCCAGGTGTAGTGGTATGCACCTGTAGTCCCAGTTACTCGGGAGGCTGAGGGCAGAGGATTGAGGCCAGGGGTTTGAGGTTATAGTGAGCTATGGTGATGCCACTGCACTCTACATAGGCAATGGAATGAGACACTGTCTTAAATAAATTAAAAAAATAATAGTCATTCATGGTCATTAGTTAACACCTTTGAACCACTAATTGGTGATCTTTGGCAAGGCTGAGGACCTTTCGCTCTAACCAATGTGTAAAGGTTGACCTACTTGTTGTTTCTTCTCTGTTGTACCCTAGGGCTGGATAGGGAATCACTGTAAATCAGCACTTCACAAGCCTTCCTCTCTGGAGACAGAACTATCAGGACTAGGGTTTGTAAGGAATTGTGGCAGGCACCTGTAGTCTACCCTTGCTACTCAGGAGGCTGAGGCAAGAGGATCACCTGAGCCCAAGAGACTGAGGCTGTTGTGAGCTATGATGATACCATGGCACCCAAGGTCACAGAGAAAGATTCTGTCTCAAAAAAAAAAAAAAAAGAATAAAAAGAAAAAGCAGAGGCAGCAGGAGGGACACAGGGGTCCCAAAGGAGGGTATCTGGGGACCCAGGCAATATAACATTGTGGGTGGCTCAGAGTCCTGGAATCAACCTGCCTAGTTGAAGTCCCCAGTTCGTCTTGACTGCTGGGTAATCCTGGAGTAGGAACTTACCATCCCCTGCCTCAGTTCTCCTATCACTAAAATGTGGCTAACACTTAGGTCCATCTCCTGGGGTTGTTCTAAATATTAAATAAGAGCATCTATGGGCCGGGCGCGGTGGCTCACGCCTGTAGTCCCAGCACTGTGGGAGGCCCAGGCGAGTGGATTGCCTGAGCTCAGAGGTTCAAGATCAGTATGAGCAGCTGTGAGCCAGAGTAAGACCCCGTCTCTACTAACATCAAAAACAGCCGGACATTGTGGTGGGCGTCTGTAATCCCACCTACTGGGGAGGCAAGGGGACAGAGCATCGCCAAAGGAAGAACATTAAAAAAAACAGAAAGAAAGAAAGAAAATAAACAACAAAAACGTACTTCAAACGAAGAAGAATGAACAAGCAAGATGAAATTAAAAAAAAAAAAAAAAAAAGAGCATCTATGTAAGCCCCTGGCCCATGGTATACACTTACAAACAGAGGGGCCAGAACTAAGAGTCCACAGACTCCTCTTTCAGGGCTTTCTCTGCATTTCTAGTGTTCTCACCATCTACAGAGTCACTTCATCTGCCTCCCTACTGTGCACCCCTCCAACTAGGCAGATGGGCTCCCATAGACCTCTCTCTTTCAGCCGGAGAGATGTGCTGCACCAGAGCCATGGGACTAGTTGCTGGTTTCCACCAGGACAGCCCAGGGGGTGAATTCACTCAGGAATGTGCCCTTAGCTCAAGAGAGCCCCCCACCCCTGCCCTGACCCGGCTCCCACCCTCTCACCACCTGGCCCCTGCAGCAGCCTCTGTGGGATGGGGTGATGGTGTTTGCCCTGCAGTGCAGGCTGGGCTGGTTTACCCAAAAGTTATCACCTCTCCCTAGGGAGATCAGATTACCTCACCCTAGAAGCAAATAGTTAACCAACTTCATCCCAGAGGGCCTCAAAAGCCCATAGGGCAAGGAGCAGAGCCAGATCCTGGCTGGGGCTTGGGTATGTGGTGGCTACTGCCTTAACCTCTTCATTACTACTCATGAATATAGTAAAGATTTGTCCATAGTATACATCAATATAAATATGACATGGAAGGCTTCCTGATGGCAAACAACATTTTACATTTTGCATAAGGTTAGGTAGCTTTTTATTCATCTAGCATTGTTCCAAAGAATATATTTGTACCTAAACTTAAATGGGTATTTAAAAATCTCTTTTTGCCACCCAAGATCTTGGCATTCTGTTTGTTCCATTCATTCATCAGGATTTTCTTTTTTTTTTTTTTTTGAGACAGAATTGCACTCTGTCTCCCTGAGTAGAGTGCCTCTGGCGTCATAGTTCACAACAACCTCAAACTCTTGGGCTTGAGCAATCCTCTTGCCTCAGCTTTCCAAGTAGCTGTGGAAAATAAGCAACTAGTTTTCCTATTTTTAGTAGAGATGGAGTCTCGCTCTTGCTCATATTGGTCTCAAACTCCTGAGCTCAAGCAATTCACCCACCTCGGCCTCCCTGAGTGCTAGAATTATAGGTGTGAACCACCTTGCTTGGCCTCATTCATCAGTATTTAGATTACTCATGACACCAAAATCACTTCCCACCCTACAAATAGACTCGTATAAAACATTGAACTAGTATTAGCAACTTGGAGCAGCAAGTTCTCATCTAGGAAAAAATGAACTCCTCTCATTAAGAAATGTTCCTCCAAGGGAAATATTACATAGAAAAGAATTTGGCTAGAGTTCTTTTTTTCCACGATGACCACATTCACATTTGATCTGTGTCCTTTTTCAAAATAAGATTTCTTTTTTTTTTTGCAGTTTTTGGCCGGGGCTGGGTTTGAACCCACCACCTCTGGCAAATGGGGCTGGCGCCCTACTCCTTTGAGCCACAGGCACCGCCCAATAAGATTTCTTGTGATTGTTGTGAATTTTAAAAAGGAATTATTATTATTATTTTTTTTTGAGACAGAGTCTCACTCTGTTACCCTGGCTAGAGTGTCCTGGCATCAGCCTAGCTCACCCCAACCTCAAATTCCTAGGTTCAAGTGATCCTCCTGCCTCAGCTTCCCAAGTAACTGGAACTATGGGTGCCTGCACAGTGCCTATTTTTAGAGACAGGGTCTTGCTTTTGCTCAGTCTGGTTTCAAACTTGTGAACTCAAAAAATTCCACCTGCCTCAGCCTCTCAGAGTGCCTTAGTACCATCTTATATTTGATAAAAAATGGTATGTTCAGAAAAACTAAAAGTTTTATTAAAAAAAAAAAAAAAAGAATCTGAGTGACACCCTTGTGCTGATCAGTACTGGGCTGACTCCTGTGCATGGTCACTGCATTCCAGGCTGCACAGCATAGTGAGATGCCATCTATTTATAAATACATAACAAATAAATAAATAAATAACAGAAAGAAATAATCTGAGTCTGAAATTAGAGTTGATTGGCTTGTAGGGATGGGCTGTACATAGCTGTCAAACTACAGAAAGCGCAGCAGTACCTACGGTAGGCCTGGCGCACACAGAACCACTCAGCACAAAACACCCATAGCGTAAACTTCACATTTACTCAGAAAACACCAAACAGTGAATGTGTTCCTTGGAAAGAAACCTCATGTCCTGATACTTCTGGTTTACTGGACCTAGAGATCATGGTGCCAGGGTTTGCCCGCTGTGAGTCTGAATCCTCCCTCTCTGTTCTGGAAATGCGTTTGTTTCAATCCCAGAAGTCTCCACTCCTTGGGGAATTTCCCAATCTCAGTCTTCTCTCTGCTTAGATCCTGCCCTAAGTATTATCTCTCCTGTGGACTCAGAACCTTGAGACATAGCACATTTAGTCACTAGTTTCCACTTGCTTTCTTGGACATTTCTGGGTCAGCAGCAGTACGAAGTCCCTTGAATGCCTTAGCTTGGGCACTACCCAATTAGACAGGTGCGAGAAAATGGCACCAGAAGGCTTTCTGGAAGCGTAGTCCACAGATAAGCCACTAATCAGCTGCCTACCAGGCATTTATGGAGTGGACAGCCAGTCTTGCACCAAGTAACACCTGCTTGACTCTTTGGATGAGAATTTGCATTTGACCCCCTTTCTACCTCCTCTTTCTCCTATTCCCAACATGCTGCCCTAACTTCCCACTTAGCAGATCTAGTCATGGGCTTGTCAAGAGACAGGGATGACTAAGAAATCCTCCCCTCTCATAGTCTGTTGAATTTCCCATCTTCAGTCACCCTTGCACTATGTCACACCTGCACAACTGAACACCTCCTAAACTGTCATCTATTGGGTGGGCGTGGTGGCTCATGCCTGTAATCCCAGCACTCTGGGAGGCTGAGGTGGGTGGACTGCCTGAGCTCACAGGTTCAAGACCAGCCTAAGCCAGAGTGAGACCCCACCTCTAAAAAGAGCCGGAGGGGCTCGGCTCCTGTAGCTCAAGTTGCTAGGGCACCAGCCACATACACCAAGCTGGCGGGTTCAAATCTAGCCCAGGCCCGCCAAATAATAATGATGACAACAACAACAACAACAACAACAACAACAACAACAACAAAATAGCTGGGCATTGTGGTGGGCACCTGTAGTCCCAGCTACTTGGGAGGCTGAGGCAAGAGAATCACCTAGGCCCAAGAGCTGGAGGTTGCTGTGAGCCATAGCACTCTACGCAGGACAAGTGCTTGAGACTCTGTCTCAGGAAAAAAAAAAGTTCAGTTTGGGAAGACGGAACTTTTCCTTACATACATTAATGTGAATTAATATTTACTACATTTTTGGAAATATTTGCCCACATAACACCTATGCTCATCTTGCGAACCACTGTGGACCACCAATAGTAATACCCTGGCCCACTCCTTGGGAGACCCTGCCTTCCAGAAAGGTGACAAAGTGCCGACTGTGGAGGCCAGCATGCCTCAGATTCCAGCCAGGCGTTGTGGTGGGCACCTTTGGTCCCAGCTTCTCAGGAGGCTGAGGCAAGAGAATTGCTTGAGCCCAAGAGTTAGAAGTTGCAGTGAGCTATGATGCCATGGCATTCTACCAAGAGTGACAAAGTAAGACTGTCTCAAAACAAAACAAAACAAAACATGGCTCAGTGCCCATAGCTCAGTGAGTAAGGCTCCAGCCACATACACTGAGGCTGGCGGGTTCAAGCCCGGCTTGGGCCTGCTAAACAACAATGACAACTGCAACCAAAAATAGCTGGGCATTGTGGTGGGTGCCTGTAGTCCCAGCTACTTGGGAGGCTGAGGCAAGAGAATTGGTTAAGCCCAGGAGTTAGATGTTACTGTGAGTTGTGACGCCAGGGCACTCTACCGACGTAATGACACACTGTCTCAAACAACAGCAACAACTATTATTTGTTGAAATATTTTCTCTCTAAATAAGCTCCCCCTTATTTTATAAGTGAAATAAGCCAGACACAAAAGGATAAATATTATATGATTTCGCTTATATGTAATACTTAGAATAGGCAAATTCATGAACACAGAAAGTAAAATGGTGATTGCCAGGGGCTGGGCAGGATGGAGGGAGAGGAGAACGTGGGGAGAATGGTGGAGGGAAGAGAGAATGGGGCGGAAGAAGAGAATGGATTCAGAGTTCCAGTTTGGGAAGAATGGAAAGATACTGGAGAGGGGGAGTGGTGATAGATACACAATATGGTGATTATAATGCTACAGAAATGTGTACTTAAAAATGAAAATGGCGGCACCTGTGGCTTAAAGGAGTAGCGTGCTGACCCCATATGCCCGAGGTGGCAGGTTCAAACCCAGCCCAGGCCAAAATTTGCAAATAATAATAATGGCAACATTATGGCTATTTTACCACAATTAAAAAAAAAAAATCCCAGTTGATAAACATAACATTTTGATGTGATACCTGGAAAGTTAAATTAGAAGAGAGTTGAATCCTTAAAAAAAAAGCTTCTTTTTTTATTTAAATAAATTTAATTCAAAAAGAAATTCTAGGCTAGGTGTGGTGGCTTACACCTGTAATCCTAGCACTCTGGGAGGCAAGGTGAAAGAATCACTCAAGGTCCTTGGGAGACCCTGCCTTTCAGAAGGGTGACAAAGTGCAGACTTTGGAGGCCAGCATGCCTCAGATTCCATCCTGGCATTGCCAGATTGAAGCTGTGTGATCTTGAGCTTGGGGATGAACCTCTCTGAGCTTCATTTTCCTCAGTTGCAAAGTGGAGGTGCTAAGAGTCCCTGCCTTTGTGGGAGTAACGAGAAGACCCATTGAGGGGAAGCAAGCGATGCTTGGAGTGCTGCTGATGGCATTGCTCCTTAAGCAGCACTACTGCTGTTATTGAGCAGAGGGTGAAGCAGTATTCAGTCAGCTCCAGGAAACCTGACTGACACGGTCCTCTACGGGCCCAGTCATGGTTCTGTACTCCTCTGTGCTCTCCAAATTGCCAGGAAATATTTCTATCAGAACATTTGTATCCTATAGCAATTAGGGGTAAGGGACTGGTATAGTGGCTTGCAGGGATTTATATCCTAGGGTGGCTAGGAGCTTTTGAGAAATGTGCATGGGCATACTGTGAGCCTCACAAATTCAGCTGGGAGAGGGCTGTGTGATATCAGAGGCGGTAGGAGGAGCTAGCTTCCCTGTCCGTCATCGGGGTCAGCACACCAGCCCAGACAGGCATCCTCAAACTGCGGCCCGTGGGCCACATGAAGTGGTGTGAATTATATTTGTTCCCGTTTTGTTTTTTACTTCAAAATAAGATATGTGCATAGGAATTTGTTCATAGTTTTTTTGTTTAAACTATAATCCAGCCCACCAATGGTCTGAGGGACAGTGAATTGGCCCCCTATTTAAAAAGTTTGAGGATGCCTGAGCCCAGACGATCTTTCCCACCAAGCCCCAGACTGCAAACCCAGGGACTGCAGTTTTTAGCTGACCAGAGCTTATAACCTGCCCGGTCCCTTTAAACATCTGGAAGGAAGCTCAGAATTCCCCCCAATGCAGCACTCCCAGTTGGGCAGACTTGCCTGGAGAAGAACAATGACCATAATAATCCTAACATTCAAATTGGGTTTTACCACTTACAAAACATCTTCACATTCATCACCTCCTTTGACAATTCTAGGGTAGTCAAAGTAAGTATCATTATCACTTAATAATAATGAAAGAATGAAAAACTAATAGCTATGGGAAACTAGCCAGACAGACAAGGACAAAGACCACATAATGCCACTTACCTGAGGTGCCTAGAGTAGTCAGTCAAATTTATAGAAACAGAAAGTCGAATTGTGGTTACCAGGGCTGGGGGCAGGGGAATGGGGAGTTATTGTTTAACAGACTTTCAGTAGGGAAGATGAAAAGAGTTCTGGAGATGGATGATGGTGATGGTTGCACAATAATATGACTGTATTTCATGCCACAGAATTGTACTCTTAAAAATGGTTAAAATGCCTGTAGTCCCAGCTACTTGGGAGGCTGAAGCAAGAGAATCACTTAAGCCCAAGAGTTAGTAGTTATTGTGAGCTGTGATGCCATGGCACTCTACCCAGGGGGACAAAGTGAGAATCTGTCTTAAAAAAAAAAAAAAAAAAAAAAGGGCTCAGTGGCTCACCTAGCACACTCTGGGAGGCCGAGGTGGGTGGATTGCCCTGAGCTCACAGGTTCAAGACCAACCTGAGCCAGAGTGAGACTCCATCTCTAAAAAATAGCCAGGAGTTGTGGCAGGTGCCTGTAGTTCCAGCTACTCTGGAGGCTGAGGCAAGAGAATAGCTTGAGCCTAGAGTTGGAGGTTGCTGTGAGCTATGAAACCACAGCACTCTACCAAGGGTGATAAAGTGAGACTCATTTTAAAAAAGTTAAAATGATTGGTTTTATGTATGTACATTTTACCATAATTCAAAACTAATTGCTAACAGTTGATAATAATATATTATTGTCTAATTAGAGCAATCCAGTTAAACCATAAGTGAATTCATGACATTCCTCTTCTCAGAACCCTCCAAGGCTCCTATTTAATTAAAGCATACACCAAGTCCCTACAAGGCCCTGGGGCACTGGCTCCCAGGTCTGTGTTGGATGTCCTCCCAGGTGCACTAGCCTCTTGACTGTTCTCCCAACATGTTACACACGCTCCCACCTCAAGGCCTTGTGTTGCCTCCTTGCTCTCCCCAGAATGTTTCTTCCTTTCAGCTTCACCCAGATCTCTCTGTCCCTTAGTGACTTCAGATCCTCATTCAAAAAGCCTCTTCTGAAGGACATCTGGCAACCCATCCCCCAACACCTCCTATGCTTTCTCCTTCTCCCCAGCACTTTTCATTATCTATTGCATAACATTTTTGTGTATTTGTCTTGTTTCGTGTCTATTGCCCCCTAGAATGGAGATGAATATGGACAGGCAGGGGTCTTTCTTTTGCACATTAATATATCCCTGCCACTAGATGAGGGCCTGAAACTTGGTGGATACTCAAAAAATATTTGAACACAAGAAAAAAAAATTTTTTTGAGACAGTTTCACTCTGTTGCCCCAGGCAAGAGTATGGTGGTGTCATAGCACACAGCAACCTGAAACTGGGCTCAAATGATTCTCTTGCCTCAGCCTCCCAAGTAGATAGGACTATAGGTACCCACCACAATGCCTGGCTAGTTTTTCTATTTTTAGTGGAGATGGAGTCATGCTCTTGCCCAGGCTGATCTTGAGCTCCTGAGCTCAAGCAACCCTTCCATCTCGGCCTCCCAGAGTGCTAGGATTATAGGTATTAGCCACTGCACCAGCCAGATATTTGAATTTCCTAGGGACCAAGAACTCTAAATATCCTAAATAAATTAACTCTGAGAGATAGGTAGTATTATTATTCTCACTCTGCTTGGGCTCCCCACTGATTATTGCTGAGTCCCTTTCAGGTATCCTCAACCTGTTATCCTCTATCTTCTTTCAGAGAAAAAGAAACCTAAGTGCCTCCCTGCCTTCCAAGCAGTCCACATGGCACATGCTGGTCACTGACTCAGCACCTTTGCTGGGTGCTTAGATCATGCCTGTGTTTAGCGGTAACTACCACTGCTTGAGTCTCAGGCTGAGTGGGTAGGTCATTGCCTAGGCCAAGACCATGCTATGAGGGAAGATAGGTAGGCCAAGGACAGTTCTGGAAACAGGCACCAGGTGGTGGGGAGAAGGTAAAATCTTGGTGGGCAGATGGGGATAGCTTGTGGCACTGCATGTTGCCCCTTGGTGGACAGGTCCCAGGATGCCAGTCCACCAGGTGTGATATGAGCAGCCTCTGAGCTGAAGGAGATATGAACAAAGGACCCAGGTTGCCTTTGTCCTCTGCCCGCCCCTTGTCCTCTGTTTACATCCTCCCTTCCCGTAAATGAGTTGGGTGCTGGGCAGCTGGCCCTGAGCCAGACACACCTGTAGGACAGGTTGGGCAGGGCTCTTGGGGGCGGGGAGTGGTGGCAGTATTGGCAGGGGATTCAGGCCCTTGGGGAGCAAGCTCTGATCCTTTCCATGGCTGCACCAGTGCCAGGCTCTTGCTGCCTTGGGCCAAGGATTCTTGGCCAACTCTAAGAGGAGGGGATGCCTCGGGGGGGGGGGCTCCTTGCCTAGGGGTTGCTGGGAAGTTAAGTCTAAGTCATCAGTCCTAAGAGGACTAAAGACTCTTCATCTTCAGTATGCATTTCGTAGAGGGAAGCTGAGTAGAATTGGCAACAGAATCCACCCTTGAGCCTCTGTCCCCCTGATGTAAAACCCCACTATGACTCACTCTGGGTGATGCAGCTGCACTTGGGCCCCTGGATGCCTCTGACCCTTCTGGGCTTTGTCCTGCAGTCAGGTCATCTGAGGAAGTAAGAGTGAGCCTGGAGTTTGGGTTTCTGGAAGGAGCAAAGAAAAAGCAAGCTTGAATAAAGACTGGTAGGGCCGAGGGTGTTGAGTGAGGCAAGTCTGAATCAGGGGCAGAGCCTCTGTCTCACAGGAGGAGAAATACTAGTGTCCAATTCTCAGGGCATATGCCGCCCCCAGATTTATTTCAGGAAAGTCAGAGTCAGGAGCCTGGGTAGGGGCAGGAGGCCTTGGGTAGAGTGTGACTCACTTGGGGGAAGAAATTTCCTCTTCTATTAGAGGATTAACTGACCAAGTTCGTGTAAGATGTCTTTTCCACCTGATCTCTTTTTCTGTCTCAACAATGATGAGTGGGCCCTTAGTCACCAAATGCGTACTGACTGCCTACTATGTGCCCAGCCCTTTGCTGGGTGCTTAGATCATGCCTGCATTCAGTGGTGACTACTGATCCATAGCATCTATCTCAGCGGGCGCTGTCCCAATCAGCTCCCTCCCCTTCACATCATCTCATCCATGCTGCTCCTCTAGCTCCTGCATCTCTTCACTCTCACCAAGTGAATTTTTTTTTTTTTTTTTTTTTGAGAGTCTCACTCTGTTGCTCTGGCTGGAGTACAATGGTGTAATCACAGCTCAATGCAACCCTTAAACTCCTGGCTTCAAGGGATCTTCCTTCCTCAGCCTCCCAAGTAGCTAGGATTATAGGCACGTGCCACTGTGCCCTACTAATTTTTCTTTTTAGTAGAGATAGAGTCTCGCTCTCATTTAGGCTGGTCTTGAACGCCTCACCTCTAGTGATCCTCCTGCCTTGGCCTCCCAGAGTGCTTGGATTACAGGTGTGAGCCACTGTGCCTGGCCTCCCCAAGTGATCTTGGACTCTCCTTCACCAGAAGGTCAAGATCTCAACTAGGACATACTTCATTGCCCCACCCTGCTGAATTTGCACCACCTTCCCTCTAGTGGGGTGAAGGAGCTGCCAACCCTGGCGCCTGTGCTGGAGGGCCCATCCTTGCTTAGCTTCTCAGCACATCTCAGCTCTAGGACCACCTTGGAAGCTACTTTAGAGAGTCCTACTGAGCAAGCAGGAGGCTCAATGTGCCCACCACTGAGAACTAATGGCTTCATCTGCCTTCCTGCACTGTACCTGACGTGGCTATGCCAAGGTCTTGCAACCCCCACACCTGACACTGAATGTCCTGGGACACAATGACTTAGATTTCATCTTTACCTGTCCTTTGCCAAACATCTTTGTATATTCTGATGATGCTGGGTTTCTTCAACAAATCTTTGAGAGGGAATTTCTCATTTCATCTGAAACGAGCATATAGTCTGGGGTTGGGTCTTACCTAACCAACTCTGAGTGAAGAAGTCCCTAACCCACAGGAAGTGTTAGGTTGCAGTTCTGAATTATACTGTCTATTGTCCTTAAAAGCTCCTAGCTCTGTGAATTTTGCTTTTAGCCCCCAGTCTATCTCTCAGCTCTAGAAGAAATTGTTCCAGGTCCTCCAAGTCATGGCCCATTACCTACTGCCACTTCCCACGAGCCCATAATGCCAAAGTCCAGTGGAGCATATCACCAGAGCTGGCGAAGTAGCTTTGTTGTTGTCCCTGCAGCCCCTGCAGTCCAGTCCACTTGTCCCACCTTGCTGAATTCATAGCCACTAGCTCCTAGCAGCTGGGGTTCCCTCTCCTCTGCCTTAATCCACCCTCACCTCCCCCACCCTCCCCACTAGCATATAATGGCTTGATGGTAACTGAGTAAACTACAGGCCTCCCACAAGGAACCCCAGGATGCTAACTGGAAGACAAAGGACTAGGCCAACAAGCTGACTTGGAGGTGGGATATCTGCCCTCAAGAGCTCAAGGTCTAATTAAAACAAGTGTAAAGGGCTTGGTGCCTGTAGCTCAGCAGCTAGGGTGCCAGCCACATACACCAGAGCTGGCGGGTTCGAACCCAGCCCAGGCCTGACAGACAATAATGACAATTACAACAAAAAAATAGCCGGGCGTTGTGGTGGGCAGCTGTAGTCCCAGCTACTTGGGAGGCTGAGGCAAGAGAATCGCTTAAGCCCAAGAGTTTGAGGTTGCTGTGAGCTGTGATGCCATAGCACTCTACCAAGGGTGACATAGTGAGACTCTGTCTCCAAAAACAAAAAAACAAGTGTAAAGAATGAAAAACTTCTCCACTATGATCTTTGATTCTGTTGCTGGGCAACAGAGCTGACCAAACACAAATTAACAAGAGAAAAGGCATTTGACTTAATTGATATTTTAAATTTTATATGCATGGGAGCTACACAGAAAAGAAATGAAAACTCAAAGAAGCAGTTAGACTTGGACTTATATACCATTTTAACAAAGATTGAAAAATTGTGGATAAATGACTAGACAGGAAAAGGGGTTTGGGTTTTTACTGGCAGTAAATTGCGGGAAAGTAATTATATGGAGGAAACTAATGGAAGATAAAGATAATTTAGTAATTTTTTTTTTGAATGTAGACTCATTTTGGTTTCATCTCAGCCTCTGGTGATAAGGCTTGTTCTCCCCTACCTGGTATAGAAGAGGGAGGAAATATCCAGGGGAAATTTATGCCTGGATAAATTTTTAGGCAAATAGGGAGAGGGCAGAGAGTTCTTCCTATCTCTGCTATTTTTCAACTGCTTTCAGCTCAAAAATAATCTTTATGTCCTAGTGGTATATTTTGGATGGCACATTCTTATCCCCTGCACAAATTAGTCTTTTCCCTAAAAGAGGTACCCTGAAAGACTGAGATGCTTTGTACCATACTTGCTCCCTCTAGAAGGCATTTTTCAGCTCTCCTTACTGTTCCCTGACACGTCAGAGCAATGATTCTTTTTTTTATTTTTTTTTAGAGACAGAGTCTCACTTTGTCACCCTTGGTAGAGTGCTATGGCATCACAGCTCACAGCAACCTCCAGTTCTTGGACTTAGGTGATTCTCTTGCCTCAGCCTCCCGAGTAGCTGGGACTACAGGCGCCCTCCACAACACCTGGCTATTTTTGCAGTTTGACCGGGGCCCGATTCAAACCCACCACCCTCAGTATATGAGGACCTACTCACTGAGCCCCAGGCACCACCCTAGAGCCATGATTCTGCCTATCTCCAGCCATTATTGCTCCATCACTGTCTTAAACTGAGTTTCTCCTTGCCTCTCAGAATATATCATTCCCCAGTCAGCAGAAGGCATGGGAGGGAATGGGAATGGAAACAGCTACCACCCATTATGTAGGTAAGTGTTTTGCATATGTTATCTCATCTTTCAACAGCCCTATGGGGTTGACACTATTATTATCCCTTTTTATTGATGAAGAAACTGAAGAGTCACACAGGTTGAGTCCTCACCCAAGGTCAAATAGTTTGCATACAATAGTGGAACCTGGACTCCAGCCAGGGCTTCTAGAATATTTGTGGTGAAGGACCAATTTTGTTTTGCTTTGTTTTGTTTTGTTTTTAATTTTCTGGGTTTTTTTTTTTTTTTTTTTGAGACAGGTATCACTGTGACACCCTCGGTTGAGAGCTGTGGTGTCACAGCTCACAGCAGCCTCAAACTCTCAGGCTAAGCGATTCTCTTGCCTCAGCCTCCTGAGTAGCTGGGACTACAGGCGCCTGCCACAATGCCTGACTATTTTTTGGTTGCAGTTGTCATTGTTGTTTAGCAGGCTCAGGCTGGGCTCGAACCCACCACCCTTGGTGTATGTGGCTGGAGCCCTACTCACTGAGCTATGGGCGCCAAGCCTGTTTTTAATTTTCAATCTAATACTGTTGCAAAACATAATAAAATTGAGTTACTAGAAAAATGAACAGAAAAAAAATGCACAAATTATAATTCCATTTTGTGGCTGTTACCTGTTGGGTTCAACAATGGTAAAAATTTTTCTTGTCAGATTACTATGATAGTTTCTGAACATGGACCAGAACTTGACTGTGGACCACATCACATGCTGCATGAAGAGTATTTCTGTAGATGATCCTTACTCAGAGCAGGAATGACCTTGAAAGAGGAAAGAGGCTCCCAGCTCAGCCCTGCACCATCAGTCATACTTTACAATACCAGAAAGTGAGGGCAGGAGTTAGGGTAAAGATGAACATCTGGTAATATCAGGATTTTAAAATATGGACTTCTTCCATTTCTGGGGAGTGATGGAAGGAACCTAGATAATCAGGATTCGTAATTACGATACATACAATGCACCTATTGTAGGTTGGGGCAGACCCACATTAACTCATTAAGCTCCCCTGAGTGAATATAGTTATGGAGATAGTCAAGAGGTTCACATTTAAAAGTCTAGGAAAAGTAGGGAAGACCTTTGACTTCTCTGAGTCTCAGTTCATTCCATGCAAAAATTGAGTGGACAATGCCTTCTTATCCATTGACATTCAGTAGATGTTTGAAAAAATCAAAAAGGAAGGAGGTAATGCCTAGGAAAATGCTTTATAAATTCTAAAATTACCGAAACACCCAGGGAAGATGGCTTTACTCACAACTTCAGAAACTTTTTGGAGAGCTACTTCAGTATCAGAATTTTTTTCTCCTCAAAAAAAAAAAAAAAAGAATTGTTTTCTCCGCCCCTCTGCCCCAGCCCCAGTTTGCAAGAGCTTGCATTACTTTTATTTATCTATTCAGATGATTTACTAATTCATATTTTTTCCTTCATTTTGTAATATTTTTCTCCTCTCCCTCCCTCTCTCTTTCTTTCTTCCTCTTTTCCTACCTTCCTTCCTTCCTTGCTTTCCTTTGTTGTGATAGGATCTTTCCCTGTTGCCCAGGCTGGCGTGCAATGGCCCAATCATGACTCACTATAGCCTTGAACTTCTGGGCTCAAGAAATCCTCTTGCCTTAGCTTCTTGGGTAGCTGGGACTACAGGCACTGGGCCTGGTTAATTTTTTTTTTTTTTTTTTTTTTTTTTTTGAGACAGCATCTCACTACATTGTCCTGTCCTGATCTTGAACTCCTGGGCTCAAACAATCCTACCTGCTTTGGCTCCCCAAAGTGTTGGAATGGTAGATGTGAGCCAGTGCAACTGGCCCATAAATACTTTCCTAATAGTGTGTGTTTTCTGTTAAAGTCCTGGAGTTTGGGTGAGGAAACAAGGGAGCAGTATACAGACCCAAACTCTATTTATTTATTTATTTATTTTGAGACAGACCTTGAACTGTTGCCCTGGATATAGTGCTGTGGCATCACAGCTCACAGCAACCTCCAACTCGTGGGTGTAAGCGATTCTCTTGTCTCCACCTCCCAAGTAGCTGGGACTACAGGCGCCCGCCACAATGCCTGGCTATTTTTTGGTTGCAGCTGTCGTTGTTTGGTGGGCCCAGGCTGGATTCGAACCCGCCAGCTCAGGTGTATATGGCTGGTGCTTTAGCCGCTTGAGCCACAGGTGCCGAGCCACAGACCCAAATGCTAACAGTTCCCATCATCATTGTTGGGTTCTCTACCCTGGGGAAAATGAATGGGTAGCTTGGAGAGATGGTGGAGGCAGTCCACACTGGTGTGGGTGACCCCCAAAGCTTCCTAGAAGAAGTGGCTTATCAACAAGGATGGTTAAATAAATCATGCAGTATCCACAAAGTGGATATGAGGTTGTTAGAAGGTTAGTGTTGAGCTCCACAGATTAACATGGACAGCTATCCAGGATGCAGGGTCAAGTACAAAATGTTTAAGTAAGAGCATCTACATAAATGTGATTTCATTTATGTAAGATATCCAGTGATTCTTTGGTATATTAGAATTGGCTGTTGGGTCTCTACAAACCACAAAGCACCTCCGCCATTACCACAGCCCCACGCTGATATAGCCCTTCAGCAGAACATGTTTCAGGTGAGACTCACTCCTGAGGTTAGCTTAGGTTCCCAAAAGAGTGTCGCAGTCTTCAGATGTTTTGCTCTCAAACACCTGAGCTGGCAGGTTTGCTTCAGATGTTGAGAGTAACCCTGTCCATCTATGTGTGCATTGGCAGTAAAATGACTGGAAGATACTTAACTGCTAACAGGCTATCAGTTGCACTCTCTAGGGGTAGAATTTAAGATGATTTTTCATTTCTTCTTTTTGCTTTTTTGACAGTGTTTGAATTATATACTACCCATGCTAAAAATAGCAGTTTTACCAACACTTAATGACTATACCATAAAATTATCCTTTTGAAGTGTACAATTTGTTAGATTTTTTTTTTTTTTTTTTAAAGACAGAGTCTCACTCTGTCACCCAGGCTAGAGTGTTCTGGCCTCAGCCTGGCTCACAGCAACCTCAAATTTCTGGGTTTGAGCGATCCTTTTGCCTTAGCCTCTTGAGTAGCTGGAACTATAGGTGTCTGCCACAATGCCTGGCTAATTTTTCTATTTTTAGTTGAGACAGGAGTCTCTCTCGTGCTTAGGCTGGTATTGAACTCCTGAGTTCAAGGGATCCTCCACCCTTGGCCTCCCAGAGTGCTGGGATTACAGATGTGAGCCACAGAGCCAACCAATTTGGTGGTTTTAGCATAGCTGTGCAACTATCACCACTATTTAATTTCAAAACATTTTTATCACTCCAAAAAGAAACACTGTACCTATCAGCAGTCAGTCTAATAAGGGCTTCCCCATTCCCTGGCACCCTGTAATCTACCTTCTGTCTCTATAGATTTACATATTCTGGACATTTCACATAAATGGAATCATACAATATATGGTGCTTTGGGATTGGCTCTTTCACTTGACATATCATTTTCAATATTCATTCATGTTGTTGTGTGTACTTCATTCTTTTATATTGCTAAATAATATTCTGATCAGGTACTAATGTTATACATATTTTATAAAAACCTGGTTTTGAATTTGGTGTGAGAGCAGAGAAGATATTTAAAGTGTTACCATCGGTTCTGTGCCTATGGCTCAAGTGGCTAAGGCATCAGCCACATATACCTGAGCTGGCAGGTTCGAATCCAGCCCAGGCCCGCCAAACAACAATGATGGCTGTAACCAAAAAATAGCCGGACATTGTGGTGGGTGTCCATAGTCCCAGCTACTTGGGAGGCGGAGGCAGGAGAATCGCTTGAGCCCAGGAGTTGGAGGTTTCTGTGAGCTGTGATGCCACAGCACTCTACCCAGGGTGACAGCTTGAGGCTCTGTCTCAAAAAAAAAAACCCCAAAACAAAAAACTGTTACTATCACTCATTCCTCAAAAATGTTGCTAGGCCAGACGCAGTGGCTCATGCCAGTAACCCTAGCAGTCTGGAGACCAAGATGGGAGGATCACTTTTAGTCAGGAGTTCAAGACCAGCCTGAGCAAGAGCAAGCTTCCGCCTCTACTAAAAATAGGATAATTATCCTAGGGTTGTGGCACATACCTGCAGTCCCAGCTACTCAGGAGACTAACGCAGGAGGATTGCTTTAGCCCAGGAGTCTGAGGTTGCTGTGAGTTATGATGATGCCACTGCACTCTACCTGGGGAAAGAAAGGAAGGAAGGAAGGGAGGGAGGGAGGGAGGGAAAGGAGGAAGGAGAAAGAGAGAGAAATGTTCATAGGAAGCATCTCTTTTTTTTTTTTTCTTTTAAATTTATTTATTTATTTTTTTTGCCTTCCAAGCTGCCCTAGAATCCCCTGAACTGCCCAATCTTCCCACCCCCATTCAAGGAAGCCATTACCCTTGCTGGAGTCAGTGCTGCAGCTCTGCCTTGGGGCCCTGGCCTGCCAGACTGCCCTACTCTTCCACCTGGACACCCCAGGGGCCAGCCTGTGCCGTAGCACGGCTTTGAGAGGTGAGGGGCTGGAAGCATCTCTTTTTGGAGGTTCTAGGCATACTCATGTGGACATGACAGAAAATACATCTGCCCTTGGGTAGCTTAACTTGAGGCTGGTGAAGGACAGATAATAAACAAGTAAAGAATGACACCAGACAATCTCGGGTGGATAAGGGCTCTGAAGACAAGATGACAGGGTTAAGTGCTGGGGAGCAAAATAAATAAATAAATAAATAAAATAAAATAAAATTTAAAAAACCTGCAAAAAAACTTAAAAAAAAAAAAAGTGCTGGAGAGCAGGGCTGGGCTGGGCATGGGATCTGCTTTAGGTAGGGTGTTAGGAGAGGGCTCTTGGAGATTTGAGCTGAGACTTGTCAGGGAAGAGGAAACGGCAGATGGGCCTCCAGACAGGAGAGATGTGGGAGTGTTGGAAAATCGTAAAAGCTGTGTGCCATGGTCTGTGAGTAGGCCCAGAGGAACCAGAAAGCGCAGGATCTTGTAGGCCAGAACAAAGAACTGGGATGTCCTTCTTTTTTTTTTTTGCAGTTTTTGGCCGGGCTGGGTTTGAACCTGCCACCTCTGGCATATGGGGCCGGTGCCCTACTCCTTTGAGCCACAGGCGCCATCCTGGGGATGTCCTTCTATAGGTGATGGAAAACCATAGTTTTTACATCAGGGAGTCATTCAATCTGACTCAAATTTTTAAAAGCTCATTCTGGCGGTCATGTGGAGGCAGGACAGCAGTTAGGGGGCATGACAGTGCCCAGCATGGAGATGACAATGTGTTGAAATAGGGAGGAGGGAGTGTGGTGAGAAAGGGAGAGAGCAGGATTATATTTTGGTGGTGGAGCTAAAAGGATTTGCTGATGAATTCGCTGTGAGGCCTAAAAACTGAGAAATCACCAACAGAGCACAGTGTGTGCTTAGAGCAGGCGTCCTCAAACTGCGGCCCGCGGGCCACATGAAGCGGTGTGAATTGTACTTGTTCCCGTTTTGTTTTTTTTACTTCAAAATAAGATATGTGCAGTGTGCATAGGAATTTGTTCATAGCTTTTTTTTTTTTTTTTTTTTAACTATAGTCCGGCCCTCCGATGGTCTGAGGGACAGTGAATTGACCCCCTGTTTAAAAAGTTTGAGGACGCCTGGCTTAGAGGATGGTACTGTTGCCATGAGCACAGGTGGTGGAAACATCCTGCTCGTGATGGGAAAGTGGCCACCGCTCTTGCTACAATTATCTGAAAAGCTTTCCCCAGGCCTACTGGGATCAAGATAGGGAAGGGCTAAAGCTGACACGGAGGCTAGACTTAGGTGCACGGGGCAAGTGTGGACAAGCCCAGAATGACTTGATGAGAGGCTCCATACAGTGGTTCCTGAAAAAAGGGAAGTGGAGCTGTCCCCAGATATGGGTAGCTATGACAACCAAGGCCACTGCACGCCATCACTGCTCTCCCAGAGACCTCAGATGGGGCTCTGCTGTGTTCCCCAGGCACCCAAGCCTCCCACCCAGCCCAAGGCCTCCTTTGTCACTATGTGTGTAACCTGAGCTGACCTCACTATGTGTGGGCAGGTGTATCCACTGGACCTGGGGCCAGAGAATGGAGCAGAACATCAGCCCTGTCAGCCGCTCTGGGGGCCAGGACTCTGCAAACAGACTCTAGTCACCAAACAGAGTTGAGTCACAACCGAACAAAGCGCTCCGCTGGGTTGTCATCAAGCTGCATTGAGGGCGACTGTAACTGCACAGGGTGGGGCCCGATCACACCCAGTGACCCATGCCTGCGTCCCTGTTCTGGTCTGGCCTAGAGGAGACTGGCTCCCCACGAAGGGAGATTAATGGTGGCCCGGGGGACCCTGTGATCCTCACAGGAAACCTATCCTGGGGGAATGAAGGGAGGTTGGGAGCTAGTAAAACTGCCTTTTCTGGTTTCCTTCCCCACAGCTCTTTCTCTGGAGAGACAGACTCTCCTACACTGTAAGAGGTTCGTTTGAGAAGGGGGCGATGGCATGGGGTGGGGGGATTTGGGAGGAGTCCCACGGTCTAAGAGCTGCAGAAATAAAGGGGGAGAGGAGAGGCCAACCTTTCGGGTTTGTCTCAGTTTGAGTGGAAGCAGGGCAGGCTTCAAGGAGAGGCCCTGAAGCAGCTGGTCACAACTAGAAAGGCCACAAGTTTATATTAATTCAACACACACCTGTGGAGCACTTATTTATAGGTAAGACAAAGCTGAATCAGATGTAGATTCTGTTGTCGTGGAGCTTGGAGTCTAGCGAGGCTCTGAGACAGAGACCTACCCCCATATCATCTCGTCCTTGTTCCCATGCCTGTCTCCTCCACCAAAAGTATCAGGGATTGTGGTGGGCAGCAGTGGGTTACCCAGCACTTCGTGTAGTGCCTGGTACTTACTTAGCAGGTGCTCTGTAAAAGTTTGTTGAATGGACATATGAATTCACGATTGACCGTAATCTAACACAGACTAGGCCGGACGAGGTGGCTCAGGCCTGTAATCCCAGAACTCTGGGAGGCCGAGATGGGCGGCCTCCTTGCTCTAAAAATAGCCCAGCATTGTGGCAGGCACCTGTCGTCCCAGCTAATCAGGAGGCTGAGACCAGAGAATCACTTGAGCCTAGGAGTTTGAGGTTGCTGTGAGCTATGACTGCATGGCACTCTACTGTGGGCAACATAGTGAGACTATGTCTCAAAAACAAACAAACAAAAACACACAGCCTGAGATTCATGTCGTAAGAGAGGTTTTGTGCCTTTAATACCATTAAATCTCCAAGCCTCGAGAGTAGTAATTGCTCAGTAAACATTAATTTTTTTAAAAAATGAGCAAATAAATGAATAGAGCTATGGGGAGCTCAAAGAAGGGAACTGTTAGGTCCTGCTGGGGAAATGGGCACAAGAATAGAGAAGAAAGTTCTGGAATGTAAGAAGACTTTCTGATGTAGATCATCTGAAGGATGACTCTATGAAGTCCTTTGTGGTAGCCTTGAGTAGCAAAGTCACATAAAAATCTAGAGTCTAACCAGTGAGATGACTCACTCCTGTAATCCTAGCACTCTGGAAGGCCTGGAAGGCCGAGGTGGGCAGATTGCCTGAGCGCTAAGGTTTGAGACCAACCTGAGCCAGAGCACGATCCCGTCTCTAAAAATAGCCGGGCATTGTGGTGGGCACCTGTAGTCCCAGCTACTTGGGAGTCTGAGGCAAGAGAATCGCTTGAGCCCAAGAGTTGGAGGTTGCTGTGAGATATGATACCACAGTACCCACCAAGGGTGACAAACTGAGACTCTGTATCAAAAAAAAATAATAATAAAATAAATTAAAGCATTGTCCTTGATTCTTCTGTTTCCTTCACACCTCATACTTAGTCCATCAGCAAATCCTATCAAACTTCGAAAATACACCAAATTTATCTAATTCTCATATCCTAGTTTCAGCCATGGCTATCTCCCACTTGGGGTACCTACTGTATTAGCTCCTTAACTGGTCTCCTTGGTTTCATTCTTGACCCACTGCAAACACTCTCCATAGAGTAATCAAAATGTTTTTATAATGCTCTTTAAAGGAAAAATATTTCTTGTTTAGAATTCTATACCTAGACCAGCTGTGGAGGCTCACGCCTATAGTCTTAGCACTCTGAGAGGCCAAGGCAGGTGGATTGCTTGAGCTCAGGAGTTGGAGACCAGCCTGAGCAATAACAGGATGCCATCTCTTAAAAAAAAAAAAAATAGGAAAACTAGCCAGGCGTTGTGGCAGGTGCCTGTAGTCCCAGCTACTCTGAGGACTGAGCATAGCTGGGACTACTCTGAGGACTGAGGGTGAGGCAAGAGGGTAGCTTGAGCCCAGGAGTTTGAGGAGTTTGAGTGTAAGCTGTGACGCCACAGCGCTCCACTGATGGCGACAAAGTGAAACTCTGTCTCAAAAAAAAAAAAAAAAATTTCTGCCTAGTCAAGTTAGTAACTAAGTGTGAGGGTGAAATGCACATCTTCAGTTTTTAGTAATCTTAAAAAAGTTACCTCCCTCCCACATAGTCTTTCTCAGAAAGTTACTGGGAAATGTGCTCTATCAAAATGAGGGTTGGAAACCATTTTGACTCTTTCCTTTGGTTGTTTTTCTTTTTCTTGGCTGGATTGGAGCAGCTAGAGTGGCATCTGGGACTGGCCTAATTTTGATTCCTTTTTTTGAGACTCACTTTGTCATCCTTCATAGAGTGCCATGGTGTCATAGCTCCCAGCAACCTCAGACCCTTGGGCTCAAGTGATTGTCTTGCCTCTGCTACTCCCTCCTGAGTAGCTGGGACTACAGGCGCCTGCCACAATGCCCAGCTATTTTTAGAGATGGGAATTTTGCTCTGGATCAGGTTGGTCTCGAACCTGTGAGCCAGGCAATCCACCCACCTCGGCCTCCCAAGTGCTGGGAATACAGGCAAGAGCCACCTGCCCTGGCATCTAATTTTGATTCTTGGTCAATTGGATGTCTCTCTCTCTCTCTCTCTCTCTCTTTATTCCTGGTATTTTTTTTTAAACTTTATTTATTTATTTTTTTGCAGTTTTTGGCTGGGGCTGGGCTTGAACCTGCCACCTCCGGCATATGGGGCTGGTGCCCTACCACTTTGAGCCACAAGTGCTGCCCTTATTCCTGGTATTGTAAAAATTAAGTACAATATTTTGTGCTTTTGTGTATTTTTTTTTCTTTCTTCTTTTTTTTTTTTTTAGAGAGACAGAGTCTCACTTTGTCGCCCTTGGTAGAGGGCCGTAGTGTCACAGCTCATAGCAACCTCAAACTCCTGGGCTTAGGCGAGTAGCTGGGACTCTAAGCACCCACCACAATGCCCGGCTATTTTTTTTGTTGCAGTTTGGCCGGGGCAGGGTTTGAACCCACCACCCTCCGTATGTGGGGCCGGCACCCTACCTACTAAGCCACAGGCACTGCCTGTGCCTTAGTGTATTTCTATTTTCAAATCCTTGTTTCAACCTAGAAACCGAAGGATATTTCATTTCCATTTTGGGAATTTTTCTTGAATTATTTCAGTGGTGATTTTCTTGCTCTCATTTTCTCTCTTCTCTTTTCCAAGAACCCCCATTTTTCAGAAGTTTGGCCCTCCAGAACTAATTATTGAATTTTTCTGTTTTCTGTCTTTTGTCTTTCAGCCTTACTTTCTGGAAGATTTCTTCCGCTTTATTATCTATCTATTGAGTTTATTATTTATGCTTTCATGTACATAATTTCTTATTTTATTTTATTTTATTTTATTTTTTGCAGTTTCTGGCCGGGGCTGGATTTGAACCCGCCACCTCTGGCATATGGGGCCAGCGCCCTACTCCTTTGAGCCATAGGCACTGTATATAATTTCTAAGAGCTCTTTTATGTTCCATAAATTTCATTTTTTCATAGTATTCTATTCTTGTGGATTTGTGTTCTATTGATGCACAACAAATTACTCAAAAACATAGAGGTTTAAAACAACAATAAACATTTATTGTCTCACAATTTCTTTTCTCTTCTCTTCTCTTCTCTTCTCTTCTCTTCTCTTCTCTTCTCTTCTCTTCTCTTCTCTTCTCTTCTCTCTTCTCTTCTCTTCTCTTCTTTGAGACAGAGTCTCAAGCTGTCTCACGGCTACCCTGAGTAGAGTGCCATGGCATCACAGCTCACAACAACCTCTAACTCTTGGGCTTAAGCGATTCTCTTGTCTCAGCCTCCCAAGTAGCTGGGATCACAGGTGCCCGCCACAGCACCCAGCTATTTTTTGGTTGCAGTTGTCATTGTTGCTTAACAGGCCTGGGTCGAGTTTGTACCCGCCACCCTAGGTGTATGTGGCTGGCGCCTGCCGACCTAGCTACGGGCGCCGCCCATTGCCTCAAATTTTCTTAGTCAGGAATTCTTGTGGGGCCTAGCTGGGTGAACACAGGCCTGGGGGCCTTCATAATGCTACAATCAGAGAATGGGTAAGGACTGTAGTCATCTGAGGGCTTGACTACGACCGGAGGATCCACTTCCAAGGCGGCTGAGACACACCTGTAGAAAGTTGATGCTGATTTTTGGCAAGAGGTCTCAGTTCCTCCCGTTACAGGCCTCTCCACAGGCTACTTAAATGCCCTTCTGATATGGCAACTGGCTCTGTCTTTTATGACCTAGTCTCAGAAGCCCACATGGTCACTTTACCAGTGTTCCATTGTAAACTGAGTTGCTTCTGGTTTTTCCCACTACTGTCTGAAAATTCAGTATGTCAAAGGGACACAGAAACCAATTGAAATAGTTCCCTCTGGCCAAATCCAGAACTGTCTGAACAACTAAATAAATAAAGTAGTAGTGGACTACAGCCCAAAATACGAAATAGATACTCATGTGTCTAAACCGCCGTCAATACTGATTGCCCTACTGGATGACTCTCCATACCCTGCCCTGCCTTTCCAACATCATTTCTTATCATGAGAGAAACAACAGATAAATCCCAATTGAGGGGCACTCTCCAATATCTGTCCAGGAATCCCCCAAACTGTTAAAGTCATCCAAAACAAGAGAAGTGTGAGAAATTGTCACATGAGGAAGACACGTGACTGAATGTAATGTGGTATCATGGATGGGATACTGGAACAGAAAATGGATGTTAGGAAGAACTAAGAAAATCTAAATCAAATATGGACTTTAGGGCAGCGCCTGTGGCTCAAGGAGCAGGGCTCCAGCCCCATATACTAGGGGTGGTGGGTTCAAGCCCAGCCCCAACCAGAACTGCAAAAAAAGAATAAAATAAAATGTTTAAAAAAATATATGGACTTTAGTTAATAATAATGTGTCAGTATTGGTTCATTAATTGTGGCAAACCGACTATACTAATGTAAGATGTGGATAGTAGGAGACACTTGTTTTTTGTTTTGAGATAGAGTCTCAGTTTGTCGCCTTCGGTAGAGTGCCGTAACATCACAGCTCACAGCAACCTCCAGCTCTTGGGCTTAAGTGATTCTCTTGCCTCAGCCTCCTGAGTAGCTGGAACTACAAGTGCCCATCACAACACTCAGCTATTTTTTGTTGCAGTTGTCATTGTTGGTTAGCTGGCCTGGGCTGGATTTGAACACCCCAACTTTGGTGTATGTGGCTGGCTTTGTAACCACTGTGCTACAGGCACCAAGCCCATTAGAATAAAATGTAACATTCCACATGGCCCATAGAGGTCAACAAAATCTGGTTATTACCAACTTTTCTAGTCTCACTCCCAGGACTCTTCCCTGGACATTTTTCTTCACCTCCCTGGAACTCCTCAAACAGTACACCCTGGATCCCAACCTCATGCTTTGGCTTTGGCTGTTTCCTTTGCTTTCTAGTCTTCTGGCTCTCTGTTTAAATGTTACCTCCTCCAGGGTTCCCTGACTTGTTAATCTAAAGTAGCCACCTGTCACCAGTCACTTGGAAATAGGCCTTAACTACCATCTGATGTTTTCCTTGTTTATTTGTCTGTGGTCTGCCTCTATCCACTGGAATGTAAATCCCGTGAGAGCAGGGCCTCGTCTGTCTTGTTTGCTGCTTTTATCCCCAGAACCTAGAAAACCTGGCATAGGAAAGTTATTCAGTTAATAGCTGTTGAATTTTTAGAAAATATTTCGGGTTCAAATATTCTGTTGTCAGAACCCACAGGTCTGTTTTTGGTCAAAATTGTGATTATGAAATACCACTCATTTAGATTGATCAAACACTTCCTTACTATTTACTGCCCTGTCTTTTCAGTTATCTAATGATGTTGCCCTAATTAGGGGTTTTCAAACCATGCTTTATAAAGTCCTAGGAGGTTCAGGGGTGTTTCTGTTAGGGGTAGATCCTGGGAAGGACACTGAGTAAACTGGTTGAAATTTTGATTCTGGGGTGGCGCCTGTGGCTCAAGGAGTAGAGTGCCAGCCCCATGTGCTAAGGATGATGGGTTCGAGCCCAGCCCTGGCCAAAAAAAAAAACTCCAAAAAAAAAAAAAAAAAAGAAATTTTGATTCTTTCTCCCCCAGGTCAGTGGCTCTGGGTTTCTTTATGTTAGACTTTTTATGAATTCACATCTGAAGAGAGTTCTAAGGCTTAAACAAGTGTGAAAAACCCTGAACTGAATCATTTTAATTCCAGGCTAAAATTGTTGAGACTGCCAATAAGCACATAAAAAGATAATATTGGCATTACCTATTATAGAAAAGCAAATCAAATCCACAATAAAATACCAATTTACATCTAGGATGGCTGTGATTTTTAAAAAAGACAATAACAAGTGTTGACAAGAATGTGGAGAAACCGGAACTCTCATATATTGCTGGTGGAAATGTAAATTGGTACAGTCACTTTGGAAAACAGTCTCAGTCCACCGAGGGATAGCTCTAACATGCATTACTCACTTCAGGGCTCTCTGGTGGTTGGTCCAGTCTTCATAGGTCTGTATGGCAGTTGGACTTCTTCTGCCCAGGCCTGCTCCCTCTCCTAACAAAAGTGTTGACCCTTGATGAATTTCTTTTTCTTTTCTTTTTTTTTTTTTTTGAGACGGAGTCTCAAGTCGTCACCATGGGTAGAGTGCTATGGCATCACAGCTCACAGCAACCTCAAACTCTTGGGCTTAAGTGATTCTCTTGGCTCAGCCTCCCAAGTAGCCTAACACAACACCCAGCTATTTTTTAGAGATAGGGTCTTGCTCTTTCTCAGGCTGATCTTGAACTCCTGAGCTCAAGCAATCCACCTGCCTTGGCCTCCCAAGTGCTAGGATTATAGGCGTGAGCCACCGAGTCCTGCCCCTGATGAATTTCTTATACTCCATCTCTGTCTCAGCATTTGCTTCTAGAAAACCCAGTTAGGAGCATACCAGAAGCAGATGATAAGATGGGGTTGGGATCTGGACAACCCATGCTCATGAGGATCTCACCTCCAGTGGCAAGCAAAACACAGAGGGCTTTCAGCACAAGGTGACACTGCTAAAACTTTCATTGGTTGTAAATCAGGATAGTGTGCCAGTCAGAGAGAAGGCATCAGAAAGTGCCACATACCATGGGCGGTGCCTGTGGCTCAGTGAGTAGGGCGCCGGTCCCATATATGGAGGGTGGTGGGTTCAAACCCAGCCCTGGCCAAACTGCAATTAAAGAAATAGGCAGGCATTGTGGCAGGTGCCCGTAGTCCCAGCAACTCAGGAGGCTAAGGCAAGAGAATTGTCTAAGCCCAGGAGTTGGAGGTTGCTGTGAGCTGTGATGCCATAGCACTCTACTGAGGGTCATAAAGTGAGACTCTGTCTCTAAAAAAGAAAAAAAGAAAAGAAAGGAAGAAAGAAAGTGCCACATACCAGGAGTCTGATAGGTGTTGAGGAAATGGTATCCCTCAAGAGAAGGAAACCAAAGTGTTCGTATTAAGTTATGGGTAAGATAAGGAAGAGCTAAGGGGAGCAACAGGCAACTGAAACTCAAGTGTGAAGATCAGAAGGCCTCTTCAGTTGTATATAAAAAAGCTCTCATCAGTTATCATGGGAGGGCCCAGAAAACTGAGGTTTAATAGTCAGATAATCTAAAGGCTGAGTGAGGTGGCTAACGCTTGTAACCCTAGCACTCCAGGGGGCTGAGGTGGGTGGATTGCATGAGCTCTTGAGTTCGACACCAGCCTGAGCCAGACCGAGACCTCATCTCTAATAATAGCCGGGTGTTGTGGTGGGCACCTGTAGTTCCAGCTACTCGGGAGGCTCAGGCAGGAGAATTGCCTAAGCCCAAGAGCTGGAGGTTGCTGTGAGCTGTGATGCCATGGCATACTACTGAGGGCAACAAAGTGAGAATCTGTCCAAAAAAAAAAAAAAAAAAGAAGAAAAAAAAAAGAAAAAAAAATCAGATAATCTGGATTTCCAAATTAGTTTCAGGGGTCCTCAAACTTTTTAAACAGGGGGCCAGTTCACTGTCCCTCAGACCTTTTGGAGGGCTGGATTATAGTTTAAAAAAAAAAAAAAAAAAACAAACAAAACTATGAACAAATTCCTATGCACACTGCACATACCTTATTTTGAAGTAAAAAAACAAAACAGGAACAAATACAATCTCACCGCCTCATGTGGCCCGTAGGCTGCAGTTTGAGGACCCCTGATGTTAGATATTTAGTCAATGCATGTTTGTCATACCAAAGACAGAATCTTGGTCAAGAAAAATCAGGGACCTTGACACATGAGATGGAGACATGTATGGAACTATCTGGGTAAAGTTTCCCAAAGATTTTGATATCCTAGGCTCCTGAATCTACAGATGTGGCTCAGCTCCCCAAATTAAGAGCTAGCTTTGCTGCTCCCCCTATCCTTGCCTGAAAGCAATGCAGAAGCTTCTGCCCAGCAGGACAGTTGTGCCCCCTCAGGACCTACCCCCACCTCCTCTTCTGGATTCTTTAAGTCAGGATAGCCCAGTTAAGGCATGCTAGGCCTAATGACGGAGAAAAGGAACCATATAACTTGCAAGAATTAATCAGTGGTACTGGCAGGGCCAGGCGAGTTTGGGTGGAACTATACTTGGAGGGTGCTTCAGCAAGGGCTGGAACATACAACCATGTTGTCTATGTCGAACTCTTCTTAGATGTAGGATTTAGTACCCTAGCAAAGATCTCAGAACATAGTATGAACGTGTTACAATGAAGGCTCCTAGAAGCTGGAAAAAGTGAAGGTCCTTACAAGTTGCAGAACCAAAATTCTTGTGGCAGATGGTGAAAGAGTGAAAGAAAGGATGAAGAAGCTCAGAGAAGGGGACACGCTGAAATGGGTATACTGGGTGTTATTGGAAGACCCCAAGGACACACTGTTTTTACCAGGGCCAAAAGGAATGAAGTGTTGAGAAGGGTACCAGCATCACCCAGAAGTTCTGTGGCATCTTTCCTCTGTGGATGGAGGCTCCCAGTAGGAGAGGCTTCTTGATATCAATGGGGACAATAGAACTCGGAAACAGTCGAGACCAGGTGGCTGCACTAATGACAAGAAACCAGACTGTAGCAGGTATTGTGAACACTGGCAAGGCCAGAGTAGGAAGCCAAAGGGGTCTGAGCCACAGACAGTCATGCAGATGTTTAATAGAACATTATGTCTATAGGGGCAAAATTGTATTGCCTAGGCTCTGCACCTGTGGCTCAAGTGGCTAACGTGCCAGCCACATACAACTGAGCTGGCAGGTTCGAATCCAGCCCAGGCCTGCCAAACAACAATGACAACTACAAGAAAAAAGAAAGCCGGACGTTGTGGCAGGCGCCTGTAGTCCCAGCTACTTGGGAGGCTGAGGCAAGAGAATCGCTTAAGCCCAGGAGTTGGAGGTTGCTGTGAGCTGTGATGCTACGGCACTCCACCCAAGGCAACAGCTTGAGGCTCTGTCTCAAAAAAAAAAAAAAAAAAAGTCCTAATCCTTTGCCCAGTTTCTGGAATTGGACTAGTTCTCTGGGCTCTGCAGGGCTAGTGGTCACCCAGAAGGAGCCCTACAGAATCATAGGATCATAGTCATTGGTGTCACCAGGCAAGGCCAGCAGGCAGGAAGAGGAGTCACCATCCTGAAGAGAATTGCCCCTGGTCAGCTGGAGGAGGTTGGTTGCTATTACCCACGAGGACAGGAGAATTTTGGTGTTGTTTTGTTTTGTTTTTGAGACAGAGTCTCACTTTGTCACCCTGGGTGGAGTGCTGTAGTGTCATAGCTCACAGCAACCTCAAACTCTTGGGCTCAAGCTCCTCTTGCCTCAGCCTCCCTAGTAGCTGGGACCACAAGTGCTCACCACAATGTCTGGCTAGTTATTCTATTTTTTTTTTTTTTTTTTTTTTTTTAGTTTTTCTATTTTTAATAGAGATGGAGTCTTGCTTCCTTCAGGCTGGTCTCAAATGTCTGAGCTCAGGTGATCTACCTGCCTCAGCCTCCCAGAGTGCTAGAATTACAAGTGTGAGCCGCTGTGCCCAGCCAGGACAGAAAAAATTTGTGTGAGACCCTGGTGACCACGGTGGTGCCTCTTGGTGGTCCCCAGGTGGCTATACATGGGTGAGGGCAGCAACTCTGCCTGAGAAGGGTGTGATGACCAGGAGCTCAAACGCCTCAGGGGTCACTTCGTCAGGGGAGCCTCTGAGGCCAGCAGAGGGCTGGCTGTGCCGTGAGGGAATCTAGAACAGGTATTGGAAGAGGAACAAGGGTGCAATCACTGGAGACCGGAGACCAGCAGCAGCTGCAAGGAACCGCAGTTTGTCCTTCTGACCTCCCCCTTCCAAGATTCCCGTTGGGAAGAAAGTCCACAGCAGACATGGAGAAGTAAACTTGCACAACGTAAGGGCTGGGCTACGGGGGATTGGGGATGCATTACTCAGACCCCCTTCCAGAAAGCATTTGCCACCAAGTTGTGAAGAGTGTGGTCCCTGGACGCCTTCCAGCTGTCAGCTCCTTCAGGGTCTCCCTCAGCTGAAGAGGCCACTTCACTGAGCTCATGTCTTCCTGCGGCAGCTTGCATCTAGGAACTGAGCAAGGTAGGGGTATAAAAGCCTGGCCGCCGAAGCCCCACGTGGGACCACCCCAAGAGGTGACACTGACTCCTGAGCTTCCTGTGGGGTTTGTTGAGCCTTTGTTGGGCCTGCCATATGGTTCAAACTCTCCCTCTGACTGCCCCTTCCCTCTCCTCTTCCATTCACAGAGAAACATCTTGCATTCCAAACTCTGACTCAGGATCTGCTTCTGCAGAACCCAACCTAGGACTTGCTCATAGAGGTGTTGTCAAAAAACAGTCTCCACCTCATAGCTGCCCAGAAGCTTTCAGATGCTCTGCTGACAGTTGTTTGTTTTTTTTTTTTAATTTAGGGCATATCAGTTTGTCTATTCCTCTAGCCTACATAGACTTTCCTAGCACATTCTGGACCCTGCAAGAAGTCACCTTGGGGTCCCTTCTCAGTGTGCTTTAGTTCCAGATGAGAGATACCAGAGATAGTCTGGCAGCCCCTGAATGTTCTGGTTTGCAGTTCAGCAGAGAAACCTGGGCTGAATCACCAGTTTGCAATTACAGTTGGTTGCTTAGTGCGAGGAATAGGTGGACTTGCCAGGGAATGGGCTTAGACAAGGAGAGGACTCATGCCATGAAGGACACCCCTGAGGAGGAAGCCTGCTCCACTCGGGAGCTAAGACACCCTGACTCTTGGCAATCAGTGTGGGGTAGCTTAAAAGGAAAAGCAATAGCTTTTGTCAAGGCCAATGTGTTTGGCAATATAGCACATAGACTATGGGTTCAGTTTTTACTTAACTGTTCCATGCCTTGGTTTAGTCACATAAAAAATGGTGGATATCCACCCATAAAATAGTTACTTCCATCATAGTGAGAATCAAATAGGGTATAGCACTCAGGACCATTCCCCATACAAAGTGAGAGCCAGCGAGTGCCAGCTGTCGTTGTTATCACTAGTGCAAGATGCTGATGCACAGAAGAACCCAGGGTGGCCTTGCCCCCCAGTTTGCCAGATGGAGTCCTGGCTTATGCCTACTGTTCCATTATGACTGTTAACAGTGGTATCTTTTCACCCTCAAATGTATCCAGTTTGGATAATAAGTTATATGGCCACCCTAATATGATCTAGTTTAATCATAAAATTCTATGAGAGGCCAGGCAACGTGGCTCAAGCCTATAATCCTAGCACTCTGGGAGGCTGAGGCAGATGGATTGTCTGAGCTCAGAAGTTTGAGATCAGCCTGAGCAAGAGCAAGACCCCCATCTCTACTAAAAATACTCTACTAAAAATAGAAAAACTAGCTGGGCATTGTGGTGGGTGCCCAGCTACTCTGGAGGCTGAGGAAAGAGGGTCACTTGAGCTCAAGAGTTTTGAGATTTTGGGCGGCACCTGTGGCTCAGTGAGTAGGGCACTGGCCCCATATGCCGAGGGTGGCTGGTTCAAACCCAGCCCCAGCCAAACTGCAATAAAAAAATAGACGGGCATTGTGGCGGGTGCCTGTAGTCCCAGCTACTCAGGAGGCTGAGGCAAGAGAATCGCTTAAGCCCAGGAGCTGGAGGTTGCTGAGAGCTGTGTGATGCCACGGCACTCTACCAAAGGGCCATAAAGTGAGACTCTGTCTCTATAAAAAAAAAAATAATAAAAAAAAAAAGAGTTTGAGATTTCTGTGAGTTATGATGCCATGGCACTCAATCCAGAGTGAGACTCTGTCTCAAAAAAAAAAAAAAAATTCTATGAGATAGATGTTGCTCTTCCAATTTATACATAAAGGATTATGAGGTCCAAGGGATGCCATAATTTGCTAGATGGTCAGTCTGGGTTCCTGATGACAGTTTTGTGCTAACCGGCCAACAACATTAGGAAATTTAAGCAGGTGTGTTGAGAGAGCTGGGGAGCTCAAGGAGAGCCCTGGAGGGGCGGGGGCAGAAGTGCGTCCAGCATGGGCCAGAAGAGCCACACCAGAGCCCAGCTGCTGAGCAGGCTGGTGCCGGATCTTGACAGTTGGTCCTGCCACACCAATATACACAGGCACTCCCGGGCAAACTCAAGGTGCCTCCTGATTCTGTCTCTATCTGGCCAGCCTTCTTTTTCTTTTCTCATTCTTCCATTCTCCCAGCTATTCAGGAGACTGAGATGAGAGGATTGCTTGAGCCCAGGAGTTGGAGAAGATGCTGGGCAACATAACAAAAAAGAAATAAAGAAAATGTAATATTTTCTTTATAATAAATATAATAAAGTAAAGAAAACAATAAAGAAAAAAGAAATGTCCTCACATTGGACCTGCTTGTTCTTTGGCCACCTTATGCCCCTAAGAGCAAGGCCCTGGAAGCACTCAACAGCTAGCTTTAGGATTCCAGGAGTGAGAAAACTGTGGATGAGACAAAAATAACAAAGTTGCCATTCATTTGACATTTCTCAAACTCTTAGCATGAGTTACTGGATTCCCGCCTTCCATTTCCCTACTGGGAGATGGAAGCCAAGTGGAAACTGAGGCTGAAGGGGCACTTCAGATCATTATCCGATGGTGCAGCCAGGAATTGGACCTGGACTCATCTGAGGTCCTTGGATTAACCATCAGGCCACAGGTGAGTGTGGTGAGGGCTGCGTAGAAGGTAGCACAGGTGGACTGTGGTTACTCAGAAGTGAACTGGGAAGCTTTCAGAGAGGTGCCATGCATTTTTTCAACAAGCATTTATTGAATGCTTACTGTGTGCCAGGCAGCGAGGACACAAGTTGAAAGAGCCCCTGCCGCAGCCCTCACAGCGCTCACATCTGGGTGGAGATGTCAAGTAAACAGGTTATTGCCCAGCGACCTGAGCGCGATGTTAGAGGCGTGTGCTCTGGCGCAGTGGAGGTAAAGAGAGTGAGATTGGCTCTGCTGTGTGTAAAACAAACAGAGTGTTTACCCAGAGCTTTACCTTGGGCCAGGCACTCTGCTAAGTATTGAATAAGACACAGAAGAAGAGGGGCGTCCTCCACAAAGGGGATGGCCTGTGCTATAGTGTGTGGTCACCTGGGTTGGGTGGAGGGGAAGGCATCAGGCTGGACACTGCACTGGGGTGCAGACAGGGACCCAGGGCTGGAGAATAAACCTGTGGCACATCATGGAAGGCCTTGCAGGCCTGGGGAAGCAGTTTGGTATCCCAAATATGTGGAGGCTTACTGAGCCTTTGGAGGATGAAAACTCATGTTTTCCAAAAGTGGTTAAAAAACTCTTGAGGAGCTCTACCAGGCTAAGAGCCTGCTGTTTAGTGTCTTTATATTGAGAAATCACCCGCACCTGTGGGCTCTCTATAATGGTCTATTTCTCTCTTGCACTACTGGCATCTCTTCCTGCAAGTCTGTTCCTCAGACCCTTCCCCACTCCCTGCAGCTAGAGAGTCTTTCAAACTTGTGAATCTGGGATTGACTATCTCCTACTAAAAGCCCTGCAACAATGTCCTTCTGTACCTAGGTCAGGTCCAAGCTCCCCTCTCTCTACTCCAATCATCTGGCCTTTAATTACTGATAAGCTGCTCTACACAGGTGCTGACACGGTCATCCCAGCTCCACTGCTGTGTCTGCTTCTTTCCCTTAGTGACACCCCTCTGCTTTGGAGCAGAATGGCACACAGAAAGGTGGTTCTGGACAGAGTCTGAAAATGCATTTCCCATCCCTCAAACTTGCATGCATTCCTGCAGCTCAAGAGAAGGGAGGGAAGTTTGCATTCGTTCTCCAGAGCAGGTAATACCATGCTGCCTTCCTGCCCAGAGGTATAGGGAGGGTCTTGGCTCTCCTGTTAGTGGAGCCTGGGTCAGGGCACCGCCTGGTGTGAAATCAGGCAGGTGGCTGTCATCCTGTGGCCTCCTGGACTTCACTGGAACTCCGTGAGAGCTGTGTCCTGCTGGGGTGATAAGGAGGCAGATTCTATCCTACAGGGTGACCCAGTTTCTCTCACCATCTGACTTCAAAGTCCTGCAGGTGATTTGGTCCTTGGTAGGTGAGGAGTGACTTCTCACAACAGGATAGATCGAGGCACATAGAAGTGCGCACTTCTCCCTGATAAACCTCTTTTGGCACTGAAGGGTACTGCAAACTGGGGTATTCTCAGAGGAGGCCTGGCATCTGAGGCATATTTGGGGGAATCTATTTAAGACTTGAACCCATGGCTCAGGTGGTAAGAGGAGGCCTAGGACTTGTGCCCTAAATGGTTGGTGAGACCAGCTGGACACCTGAACCAAATTTTTTTTAGCTCCAATCTCACCCAAGGTGGTTTCATGAGATTCAAGCTGTCTCCTGCCCTTCCCTGATTGTGATGAGGGACCCTGGGGTCTTTGAGAGAATGGGTGGGGCTGAGTGCAAGGAGGGAAGACACAAGGGCCTTCCCCATGCCAGGCTGGAGACCTGGCACTGGTCTCTGCTCCTAGAAGCTTGGAAAGCTGTTATGCTAGAACCTGATAACTGCCTGGGCTAGGCTGAAGATAAGAGGCAGCTGTTTGAAGTCCAGAGTGATAACAGCTTCAGAGAAATTCGATAAGAGGAGTGAGATGCACTAGGTTAAGCTCACCAGTTTTGCCTTTTTGCCCTTTGCTGGTTTTAATAACCGGCCCTCTATCCCCATGTGGGATTCCCTAGCATAGCAAGGAGCTTCGGTATCCCTGGTCTCTTAACTATAATCCTGGATGCCTCCCCAGGCCTGCAGACCTCTTCTGCGAGATGGCTCTCTGCAGCCAGCTCTGACTGCCTTTCCAACACCATTGTAATAATAATAATTGTCTTTGCTGCTCATTGGGCCTTCTTCCAAAATGCATTCGTTCATTCTTGCATTCATTCAACAAATATTCATTCATTTATTTATTTATTTTTGAGGCAGAGTCTCATTATGTCACCCTTGGTAGAGTGCAGTGGCATCATAGCTCACAGCAACCTCAAACTCCTGGGCTTAAGCGATTCTTTTCCCTCAGCCTCCCAAGTAGCTGGAACTACAGGCACCTGCCACAACGCCCGGCTATTTTTTTTGTTGTTGTTGCAGTTGTTTTAGCTGGCCCGGACGGGGTTTGAACCTGCTACCTTTGGTGTACGTGGCTGGCGCCACAGGCATGGAGTCCATTCAACACATATTTAATGAGTGCCCACTTTGTGCCAGGCATTGGAGACACAGTGGGGAAACAGAGATCTCTGCTGTCATAGGGCTATGTTCTGGGTGACTAGGGACAAAGTATAAGTCAGTAACTGTAGTGGGGGCTTGGCGCCCATAGCTCAGTGATTAGTGTGCCAGCTACATACACCAGGGCTAGTGGTTCGAACCCAGCCCAGGCCACCTAAACAACAATGACAACTGCAACTAAAAAATAGCCAGACGTTGTGGCGGGCGCCTATAGTCCCAGCTACTCAGGAGGCTGAGGCAGGAGAATAGCTTGAGCCCAGGAGTTTGAGGTTGCTGTGAGCTGTGATGCTACAGCACTCTACCCAGGGCGACATAGTGAGATTCTGCCTAAAAAAATAATAATAATAATTGTAACAGGTGGTGAGTATAATGGAGGAAATGCTAAGAGGGATATGGTGGCAGGCAACTAAGTTGAGACCAGGGGGTGGCCTTAAAGTGGTCAAGATGGTCTTCACAAGGAGACTTGATGGGGAAAATGAGCCCAGGCAAAATCTTCCCAGAGCAGAGAAGGCAAGTGCAAAGGACCTGGGGTAGGAGCAAGCACGGTCTGTCTGGTGGTCCACAGAATCTGGAGAGTAGTAGGAAATAATGGTGGGCAAAGCCCAGCTGAAGACAGTTAAATGTGCCCAGAGAAGAAATTTGGAGATGATTATAATCAGAATTGGAAGCCATGGAAAGGTGTGTCAGAAGGAATCTGATTTACATTTTGGAAAGCTTACTTTGGCTGGTATGTGGAGGTGGGATCAGAGGAGATAATTAGGAAGCACAAATGTGGAAGGATGATTCCTGGCTCTGACACGTAGACCTCAGGGCTGTCACTCAACCTCTCTGTGCTTCTTTTTTCATAGCTACCAAACATTGCATTCAACAAGTCTTTACAGTGCCCACCAAGCCCTGGTGCTGTTCTGGGTGTGAGATGTCATGGAGAAAGAGAGAGACCTTGCCCTTAGAGGCTTCAGTTCTAATGGGGGAGTTAGCCATCAAGCCAGAAAGCCTGTAGGAGGTGCCAAGTGCTATGTTGTGAATTAAAATAGGAGGATAGTTAGGTTGTTGGAAGGTAATGGGGTATGGCCAGAGGAGAGTATTCTGAGGGGTGATATTTAGCCTGAGACTAAATAAGCCTGGGAGATCCTTCCCATAGTGAATGGTTCCCAGGGGAAGAGGTTGAGGGATGACAACAGTTTGCTCCACTGGGCTGTTAGTGTCTAACAGATTCTGGCTTGTGGTAGGCACCAGACACATATTAGTGTTTATAAAGATTACTATTCTGAGCAGTACCTGTAGGTCAGTGGGTAGAGCACCGGCCACATACACCCAAGCTGGCGGGTTCGAACCCAGCCTAGGCCAGCTAAACAACAATGACCACTGCAACAACAACAAAAAAATAACCGGGCCTTGTGGTGGGCACCTGTAGTCCCAGCTACTTGGGAGGCTGAGGCAAGAGAATCGCTTAAGCTCAAGAGTTTGCTGTGAGGTGTGACGCCACAGCACTCTGCTGAGGACATCATGGTGAACCTCTGTCTCAAAAAAAAAAAGATTACTATTCTGACATGGGAATTGGAAAAAATTGCAGGTTTAAAAGTTGATCAGGGTGACGCCTGTGGCTCAAAGGGGTAGGGTACCAGCCCCATATGCCAGAGGTGGTGGGTTCAAACCCAGCCCTGATCAAAACTGCAAAAAATAAATAAAAAAATAAATAAAAATAAATAAATATTTATTTTAAAAAATCAATAAATAAAAGTTGATCAGGTATAGGAACTGAGGGAAAAGAATGAATGCAGAAGCCCCTTAAGGCTTTGACCTTATGATAAGGAGGGACATGTATTTATTTATTTATTTATTTTTAATTTTTTTTTGCAGTTTTTGGCTGGGGCTGGGTTTAAACCCACCACCTCCCGCATATGGGGCTGGTACCCCACTCCATTGATCCACAGGTGCCGCCTGGGACGTGTATTTATTGAGGCACTGCTGTTTACGTGAAGGGCCCCATGCCCTGACCACATCAGGCTCTATCTCATTTGGGGGAATTTTGAAATCTTCTGATCGCTCCTTAGCAAAGTTCTTCCATCACCCCTCCCTCCACACCTAGCAGGGGCTGCTGCACACAGGCTTTGCATAGAGCCTGTGCACAAACCCCCCTCTCAGCCCATCTTTTCCCCAACCCAGGCTGTCCCAGCACAGCCTGACTCCTGGAGGCCAATGAAACCTAAGAGATCCATTTTATTCTCCTTCCATTTTCCATGTGGAGAAACTGGAGCCATGGGGTTGATCTAACTCTCCTTTTCCTATAGTCACTCAATGACAGTCATTCAAATATTTCTTGAGCCATGTTAAGTGGTGAAGATATAGCAGTGAAAAAAAAAAAAAAAAAAACAGTCAAAAATCCTGTCCTCATGTGGCTCATATTATGTGGGGATAGAAATAAAATCTATTAGAAATTAAAAAACAAAACAAAACAAATGATGTAAGGTACTGATATGTTCCCTGAAGAAAAATAAAGCACAGGGCAGCACCTGTGGCTCAATGGAGTAGGGCGCCGGCCCCATATGCCAGAGGTGGTGGGTTCAAACCCAGCCCCGGCCAAAATCTGCAAAAAAAACAAAAACAACAACAACAAAAAAATAATAAAGCAGGAGAAAGGAATGCAGATGAAGCAGGCTTGAGGATGGGCTTTGACCTCTTTGTTCAGGGAACTAGAGCAGCGGCCTAAAGATGAGAGCTATGGGACCATGTTAGAGACTTGCAGGCTCTTGGAGGGTGTTGGGGCTTAGAGCACAATACCTCCAATGTGCATACTGAGTGCTTTGAACTGAAGGGGGCACTGAGGCCTCAGAAGCAAAGTTCCACTCTGGCCTTCTCCCATTGTCCTGGTATAATAGAGGAAACGGCCTGGTGTTTTCTGTCTCTTTAAAATTTCCCCCACCTCATGCTAGAAGTGGCAGTTCAAACCTAGCCCTGGCCAAAAACTGCAAACAAACAAACAAACAAACAAACCTTCCCCTATTTATAATCCTAGTACCCTGGGAGACCTGAGTAGGCATATGGATTGGTTGAGCTCAGTAGTTTGAGACTAGCCTAAGCCAAAGCAAGATCCCGGTCTCTAAAAATAGCCAAGTGTGTGGCAGGTGCCTATAGGTCTCAGCTACTTGGGAGGCTGAGGCAAGAGGATCACTTGAGCCCAAGTGTTTGAGGTTGCTGTGAGCTATGACACCATAACACTCTACTGAGGGTGACAAAGTGAGAATCTGTCTCCAAAAACAAAAATACAAAAAAAAAAAAAAAAAAAAAAAGACTTTCCCCACCCTTTTTGGAAGCTGAAGTCTGAATCCTTCCCTTGGGTGGTGGTCTAGAGCTCAAAGTAGTGCTGTTTGTTCTTTACACTACAGAAGAAGATCCTGGAGGCCAGGGCCTGGCTGGAGGTGGTGTGGAGACCTCCCAGGTGGGTGGAGGTCAAGGTTTTGTCTTCAGCAGAGTTGGAGACAGTAGATGGGACAATAAAAATCATTAACTATAGGCTCAGCACCCGTAGCAGAGTGGTTATGGCGCCCGCCACATGCACCAAGGCTGGCGGGTTCGAACCCGGGCTGGGCCAGCTAAACAACAATGACAACTGCAACAAAAAAATAGCCAGGCATTGTTGCAGGCACCTGTAGTCCCAGCTACTTGGGAGGCTGAGGCAGGAGAATCGCTTAAGCCCAAGAGTTTGAGGTTGCCATGAGCTATGACATCATAGCGTTCTACTGAGGGCAACATAATGAAACTCTGTCTTAAACAAAACAAAAAAAATCATTAACTGTAAATTGAATGACAATAGGTCCTCCCCTTCAAAAACTCTGTGTCTTGGGCGGTGCCTGTGGCTCAGTGAGTAGGGTGCCGGCCCCATATGCCGAGGGTGGTGGGTTCAAACCCAGCCCTGGCCAAACTGCAACAACAAAAAAAATAGCCAGGCGTTGTGGTGAGAGCCTGTAGTCCCAGCTACTCAGGAGACTGAGGCAAGAGAATCGCTTAAGCCTAGGAGCTGGAGGTTGCTGTGAGCTGTGTGATGCCACGGCACTCTACCAAGGGCCATAAAGTGAGACTGTCTTTACAAAAAAAGATTAAAAAAAAAAAACAACTCTGTGTTTTGGGGAGTAGGGCTCCGGCCCCATATACTGGAGCTGGTGGGTTCAAACCAGGCCCAGGCCAAAAACTGCATAAAAAACCCAAAAAACTCTGTGCTTTTACTTATGTTCAGGAAAAATTAGTATTTTTGCCATTTTCCCGCCTTTAATAATAAAGGCAAAATAATAAATTTACCTTTCCTTCTCCAAAACCACTTGTTCTTGATTTTTCTGATGTGGGCTCGAGAACAAATACCAAACTTTCAGTAACACCATCTACAGTACCTCTTTCTCCCTGAGAGAGTCATAGAATCCAGGATTCCCTTCCCCAAGATGCCTCATAGAAACTAGAACTCTTCTCCCTTAAAGTAAGTCATAAAATCTAGAGAGGTGGCTTTTCTCTTCACCCGGAAGACCCTCATTCCAGAAGGTCCAGCCCCGGCCAAAAACTGCAAAAAAAAAAAAAAAACCAAAAACAAACAAAAAAAAAACACCGAAGCGTAAAAACAGACAGGTTCCTTTGGGTCTTCATGTCTGAAGGCTCTTGTGTCACATAAAACCTGGATTAAACAACTCTGTTTTGTTTCTGTCTTGTGAACTTGTGTTTTGTTACAGGAGAGTGGGCCTTTGTAACCACCTCCACGAACCCCCGTATATTTTTCATAATCCTCTCCCTTAACTAAGTCTTGATCCTTTGAGTTGTTTTCCAGTACTGATGGATTCAAGGAATCTTCCCACCTAGGCCTCTCAAAGTGCTGGAACTGTAGGTGTGTGCCACCACACCTCAGCCTGAAATTATGGATTTTCTATAAGACAAAGGAGTTGAGATTCTGAAGGCCCCAGGGCAGACTTTCTGCCACTAGGATTCACCATCCCCAACCTGCCCCCAGTGCTGTAGGATACTTCATCACCTGCCCCAAGGAACATAGCCCTTCCTTTAAATAAAAGCACCCCGTACCTTAGCCCTTAGTTGGAGAGACAAATTTGAGGCAGCTTCTCTTGGTCTCCAGAATCTGCTGGTCTCCTGAGGACAAGACGTGTGTCACATTAAAAACTCCTTTCTTGGGCGGCGCCTGTGGCTCAAAGGAGTAGGGTGCTGGCTCTATATGCTGGAGGTGGTGGGTTCAAACCCAGCCCCAGCCAAAACTGCAAAAAAAACCACAACTCCTTTCTTCCTTGGCAATCCCCTGTCTCAATAATTGGATTTTTGTGCGATGAGCAACTGGACCTAGTCTGAACTCCCACTGTGGTTTTGACAACACCGTGACCCTTGTGATGGGCAGGAAAGCTATGACATCTCTCTGCCCCTACATGGACCTGCAGCTGGAGCCTATGGCTCGTGAGGTACAGCAAGGAAGACTGCACAGCTAGAATAGGACGATGAGGGGAGGTGGGTAGAGATAAAGTCTGTAGGGTGGGGGACCAGATGTCACAGGGCCTTTGTAGGACTTCAGCTTTTACTTTGTGAGATGTGCAGTCACAGAGGGTTTGAACTTTCTGGCTGCTATGTGGAGAGTAGAGTGTGGGGATCTTACATTTGGGGTTTTTGCATTCTGTGTCTTGAGCAGAACTCTAAATTAATTTCTTTCTCTCTCTCTCTCTTTCTTGTGACCTTTTGCACCAAAGGTCAGGGTTAATTCAAATGTCTAAGAGACCCAGGCCTTCCTCTGAGGAAGCTTACAATCAAGCAGAGATGGAATAGATAAGAAATGTCAGACAGGGATGGGAATAAACACGGGCTTCCATGCAATGCACTGAGCTAGCATCAAAAGCATGCCTGCTACAAACAGGCAGATAACATGAGAAAACTAGTCCTGCAAAGAAGGGAGGCCATGGGGTCCTCTGACCTTTGGTGCAAAAGAGACTCAAGTTGTCACCCTGGGTAGAGTGCCATGGCATCATCATAGCTCACAGCAACCTCCAACTCTTGGGCTCAAGCGATCCTCCTGCCTCAGTTTTTTCTATTTTTAGTACGTCTCACTTTTTGCCCAGGCTGGTCACGTGCTCGTGAATTCAAGCTATCCACCCACCTCAGCCTCCCAGAATGCTAGGATTACAGGCGTGAGCCCCTGCGCCTGGCCAGAAATCTAAATTTCCTGGAGAGCGGACCCCAGGCTACACACCAGCATTTACTCTTGCTTCATCTGCTGTCCACTCTGCTGTCCCTGCGCCTCATGGGCCGATAGCCAGCCTGGCCGAAGGTGGCAAAGAGGACCCCATGGCCTCCCTTCTTTGCAGGACTAGTTTTCTCATGTTATCTGCCTGTTTGTAGCAGGCATGCTTTTGATGCTAGCTCATTGCATTGCATGGAAGCCCGTGTTTATTCCCATCCCTGTCTGACATTTCTTATCTATTCCATCCCTGCTTGATTGTAAGCTTCCTCAGAGGACGGCCTGGGTCTCCTAGACATTTGAATTAACCCTGACCTTTGGTGCAAAAGGTCACAAACCCTGGTGGGTGGTGGCTGGCAGGGAGACAAGCCACAAAGAGCAGGAATCCACATCTGTGGCCTGGGAGTTAGGAGACCTCAGCGATTTCCCCACTCTGAGCCTCAGCCTACCCATCTGCACAATGGTATGGATGGTACTACATCAATGATTCTTAAATCATTTTGAAATGCCAACAAAATCTATTCAGAATAATGACTTGGTACACAAAACTCTGCCTGTAACTGGAAGAAGCAGGGCCACAATCCCCAGATTGGTCCCTCAGACCTTTTCCAGTTCTGACAATATGATTTTCTATGCTCTGATTGTAGCAGCAGCCTAGGGAGGCTGGTTTTAATCTCTAGGTGAGTGATTTAGGACTTGTTTCTTCGAAGGGGGGGTGACTGGGGTTCTAAAAAAAGGTGTGTGGGATATGTTTGTGGAGGCAAAGGAGGAATTTGTGGTCTGGAACCTGCAGTCCTCAGCCTCCAGGCCTGGTGACTGTGGGCGGGATGGCGAGGGGAAGGCCTGATGTGGCGCTGCAGGGGAGGAGTTAGGAATAGGAGGCAGAAGGGGGTCGGGGTGGTGATGGCAGGGCCCCTTGTGTCTCTGGGCAGAAACTCACCCTGTGCCAAAGTGAATAGGGAGAGGAGGCCCCTGGGACTCTGAAAGGTTGTTCCCCCCTTTAATGTGGATCCGGGAGATGGGGGGTGGCCCTGGGCCAAACCAGGCACCGCCCTTTCTCACCAGGTAGTGCCTTTCTGCACGTTCACACCCAATGCCAAGCTGGCAGGGGCTGTAACCTGAGCCCTGGGTGCCCAGGAGGGTAGAGACTCACCCTGTCCTCCTCCTGTCTCCCCCATCTCCCTTCCCTCCCCAGGGCTCACACAAGCCCAGCCCAGGGAAGAAAGGGTATTCTCAGTGGGCTTGGGACAGGTAGGGATTAGGGGCCGATGACAGGTTGTCAGTGTCTCTGGGACAACTCCATAATCCCCAGCACCCCAAGCTGCAGTGCCCTTTGATCCAGCCTCTGAAGGCTTGATTATGAGACACAGCCCATGTTTCCATAAAGGGGAGGACAATTGTTTCCAGCTCAGACAAAGGACTCTTTGTACAGCCCTGGGACCCAAGCCCCCAGAGCCACTGGGGGAGAGGAAGGACAACCCCGCCCCGGGCGGGGAAGGGGGTTAAGGCAGGGCAGTGCCGGGCGAGCCTGCTGCGATGGGCAAAGGGCATTGGTGACGTCCGTTGTCTGCCCAGGGGGCATGCCCAGGCTCAGGTGGGGGTGAAAGGGGGTGCCTTTCTGAATTGCTCCAGCCTTGGACTCAAAATACGTGCTACCTCCTTTGGGGGGAAAGGCTGGCTCCTTTTCCACACCTGAGCAAACAGGTAGCAGGGAAAGGGACTTAGGGTGCAGAGTGAGAGTTAGAACTTGTAGAATACTTGGAAATAGGAATGAAGAAAGGGCATGTTAGGAAGGGGTGGTCAGTCTGAATTGCAGCGGTGTCTGTCCTATGTTTGGAGCTACCTCCTGCTCCTCTCCACCTGCCCTCACAGCTTCTCTGCGGCCTGGGCATAGGATGCCCTCGAGTTTGCAAAACAAATCCAGCTGGAAAGGCTGAGAGCTTTGTTCCCCTTCCAGTGCAAGGGAGAGAAGTCTGGATTGCTGGGGACTTTTGCCCATCCCGGCTGCACCCCTCACCTATTTGTTAATTAAATCCAGCCCCTTCCCTCCCTGCCACCCATTCTGTCCTCTTGACAGGAAACTTGGGCTTGGCCCTGGACTGGCCTCCCAGTCAGAAGCAGCTGCAGAGCAGAGAGCTGAGCTGACCCTGAGGGATTCAGGAGACATGTCTGCTCAGAGGGGATGTGGGCCAGATTTGGGATCTTATTGGGGCTGCACATGTGGGGACCACAATGGCTCCTTTTTGGGGGGAAGATAAGTAGAGAGTGTTAAATGCTGGCTCCCCAGACATCACCAGGACAACCTACTGATAACAACAAGCCCAGTTTATTGTTCACCTTAGTGAGGGAGACTGCCACTCAACAGAGTTTTGGCAGCCTCTTAGAGGGAAGGCAGAGTTGAAATATATTGAGAATTGGAAGGTAGGTCTGAGGTGGTCTTTCAGTGCTAGGGACTTTGATTAGGACTGGGTAAGGCTCACATTCTGACAGATTGATATGAACAGCAAGGGGAGGATTTTTGAGGCAAGGGATTCAAAGCATCTCGGGGAGCAAATTCTGTTTTAATGCTTCTATTAAAGAGTTGATGGGCCTGTGGGAAGTTCTTCTGGGGAACTATCAAGTATTTCACCTGGGGGAACATCCACTAGACTAGTCAGTCAGGTTAGAGGAGACGATGGAATAGTAAAGGCATGTTACCATACCCTGTATGGGTAGGTAATTCCCACTTTTTAGGTGAAAGGTTGTGGGTATGAGGGGAGAAGCTGTCTTGGGACTGGTCTAGGGTTTAGGGTGGGGAGTGACAGACAGAGCTGTGGTCCTGAAGAGCAATGACCAGACTGCATGACGGAGACTGAGACGTTTAGACTTGGAGAAATGGAGGAAGAGGAACTCCAGCTGACCCCAGGAGAGGCCAAGACCAAGGCATGCGGGCTGGAAACCAGGCCTGCAGGTGCCAAACCGGTCCCTGCCCATGGAGACGGGCTGTGTTGACTTTGGCAGCCCCACCCGAGCCTTCTCCCACCCCAGAAGGGCTTGAAACTGACACTGGCTGGGCCCTGCCGGGGGCTGGAAGTGTTCCCAAGCCAGTCCTGCTCAGGCTGGCCGTGGCAGGCTGCTACCCTGGTAGAGGAAGCCAGTGGGCTCTTATGGGGAGAGAGGCTGCTCCAGCAGGGGGCTGATACCTGTGCTCAGCTGTACAGGCCATAATTGGGGGACATGAGGACTACATGAGTGACCTCTTGATCTCAGATTGATCAGGGGACAGACTAGATGGGGGGAGAAGAGATGAGTTTGGAAGACATCAACTTTCATTCTAGAAACTTCTCTTTGATGTATACCTACAATGAGCTAATATCTAGATATGTACATTTTACAGATAAAGAAACTGAGGCACAGGGAGCTTTAGTGATTGAACAGGCAGGTGAGATGGAGTTCAAAAATTCAGTGTTTGTGCTTCAAAGGGCAGCTCTTTGCTGTGCCTCTTGGCAGCATCCTCCTGGGCTTTCCAGGTCTCTCATTCCCACAGAGGCCAAGAGGGGAGCTCGGATCACTCCTGTCCTGCTGGAGGGATGAGGTGATAGCCAGAAACAGACCTGGGAAGGAGCGAGAGTATGAAGAGAAAACAAAGAAAAGTGCATTCAATCCAGAGAGATAGGCAGGGACAGAGATGGTGAGGAAAGGAGATGGCGAAGAAGAGGGAGATGAAGAACGCATGTGGGTGTGAATGCATATGTGCACGTGCGTGTGTAAAGCTAACATTTACTTAAAAAATTAATTATGGGGCCAGGCGCAGTGGCTCACGCCTGTAATCCTGGCACTCTTGGGAGGCTGAGGTGGGTGGATCATCTGAGCTCAGGAGTTCAAGACCGGCCTGAGCAAAAGCAAGACCCTGTCTCTACTAAAAACAGAAAACAAGTGCTGTGATAGGCGCCTGTAGTACCAGCTACTTGGGAGACTGAGGCAAGGGGATTACTTCAGCCCAAGAGTTTGAGGTTGCTGAGAGCTTTGACGCCTTGGTACTCTACCCAGGGCTACAGAGTAAGACTCCATCTGAAAAAAAAAAAAAAAATCAATAATGGGAAAAGGAGAGCTTTATTTCTCATCAAGGATAGCAGCCTATTGGGCCACCATTCCAACAGGCTCAAAAGCAGAGGCCTGGGCACGTGCCTTAAAAGAGAGACAGACAAAAAGAACAAGATTTTATATGGAACTGGATGCTCAAATATACGTATCACCAAGCCATGGGAGGAGTCATGAATATTTGTGAAAAGAGAAGTCATGTGCATTTGGAATTGTGGGTTTTTTTTTTTTTTTTTTCCTCACCACTATAGAAACGAGGTTGTAATTGTGTTTTATCTCCCCCATCCTGTCATGGCTGGGAATTCAGTTTGTTTTTTGGGGGGAACTGAAAAAAGGATTATGTTTTTTGAGGGCAAGGGGATACAAACAATGTAAAAACCGAAGAAGACTCAGCTGGCATTTAGTTAACTTTTCCTTCTCTGCTTGACAAATGGGAGTTGGATTTTATCTGTATATATTCTAGGGGTCCTGATCTGCTCATGAAATCCTTATACAGGGAGAAGCTGTGGGCAGATGTTTGAAGCAGTCCTTTGAGAGGACACTTTTCAGGGCAGGGTAATTGTTAGGTTCTGCCTACTTCTTTCCCTAATAGTCATTGCACGCGACGGTGAGGCCCACAATTAGGGGAGAAGACGCTCTGGAAGCCCACTTGCCATCTTGGCACTGGTCCAGGTCCTTCATTATTTTGTCTAAGGCCAGAGGGTCTTTTTGATTTTCCAAAAATCCCGGCAACTCCTCCATGAGCACTCTGAGGTCCTCCTTTGTTAAGTAGCCTTTATCCCTGGCAAATTTCCAGCCCCGGCCAAAAACTGCAAAAAAAATAAAATAAAATATCCCCAGCAAATTTGTGAAATGTGAACTTCATGGTTTCCATGGCATGCTCCATCTGAGATGGCATTTTGGTGAGGTCTGGGTCAAGAGGCGCGGCGGCCTCTTTATTTTCTGCAGAGAGAGGGTCTTACCATATTGCCCGGGCCAATGGCTGGGGTCTGGGAATTCAGTTTTAAAGTATTTCTCAGGGTCCCCTTTGCCAAGAGGGTTTCGTTCAGGTAGCAGAGAGCCTAAAATTTAATGTTTAGTGCACACTAATATCAGCATGCCAAGTGTTGAGAGTCACTTCCATTGTTCGGGTTAACTTTCAATTGTTCCCTTTCAGAAAGAGATGAGGATGGGTTGAATAGGGACCTAAGAGAGCCAGTGAGGGACAGAGAAGGGCAAAGGCAGGTGCAGGGCTGGGCCACATGTGTTCAGGGAGAAGGCAGCAGAGGCAACTGGAAGACGGGCTAGAGGGGCAGAGCCGGGATAGGCTGAGACAAATCCACTTATCCTCTGGGCCAGCTCCCTCTAGCTTGTCACCATGACGATGACTGGCCAGGGACTTTGTGTCTGTCTGCCCATGGGTAGTCATTTGGCCAAGATTCTGCCTTGTTGCAGGCTGAGAGATGGAGGCAGGGATAGGTAGGAAGCTAAGGAAACAGTAGGTCAGGGCCTTAGGAGTACCCTGAGCTCTAGGCAGTAGGGATCCAGGGATGGCCATCACTCTCTGGTGATGAAGGACTTCTTGAGAGAAAAAGAATGCCGGAGTGACAATTCTTGAGAGGGCCAGTTGTTGAGCTATGGGGGGAATTAGACCCTGGAGGCTAAAGTGTCAGGCACCAGGTCCTGACTTTCATATCATCTCTTGTCCATGACTCGGCTTCTCTAAAGGGACTTAATTATAACAAAAAATAATAATAGCAGCTATTGTTTACAGAAAACATACCTTTGGCCAGACACCTGATTAAGTGACTTACGTTAAATTTATTCCTAAAATTTTCAACAACTTGATGAGTTAGGTTTTTTTTATTTGTTTGTTTTTTAAAGAGATAGGGTCTTACTCTGCCACAGAAAGCAATGGTACAATCATAGCTCACAGTAGCCTTAAACTCTGGGCGCAAGTGATCCTCCTGCCTCAGCCTCCCAAGTAGCTGGGGCTGCAGTTGTGTGGCACCCCTCCCGGCCAATATTTTTATTTTCTGCAGAGAAAGTCTTACCATATTGCCCACGCCAATCTCAAGTCCTGGGCTCAAGCAATCCTTTTCCCTCAGCCAAAGAGCTAGGATTGCAAACATGAGCCACTGTGCCTGGCCTAAGTTTGGTATTCTTGTACCCATTTTATACATAAGGAAACCGAGTTTCAGAGAGGTCAAGTAACTTTCTCACGTTGTCTAGGATTCCTTTAAAGAGCATCAGTCCTGGCCAGAGCTGATCCCTTCCCAGTGGTCAGTCCATCCTCATGGCCGGCATCTCATAGAGACTGTCCTCTCTGGGGACCTCATAGCCACCAAGTCCCACAATTAAATGCAAACCCCTTCGGGCATGTATTCACCCCTATATGCTCATCACCTCACTATTCTGAGCTTCCTCTCATCACACCAAACCTTCTAATCTGCCATCTGAAGTTCTTGATCCATGAAAACTCCCTATGCTCACCTCATCTCTTCATGGGCTATTCCCAGCAGAATGTCCCACCTCCCGACAGCACCTCCTGGGAGGCTGGGACTTGCCTTGCGCTCTAGGCACTGTGGGCCCTTACTCATTAGTGTCACTTCCAAAGGTCCTGCTGCAAGGTCCTTCCCTCCAGCGTGGCCCTCTCTCCCCTCTTTGTCACTGCTTACCACCTCCTGGCTACTCACCCTCATTGTTTATGGGTCTGGGGACCTGGGTGGAGTCTCTCTTCTCACCCTGCCATTATTCTGAGGGACCTCACTGTCCACAGAGATAACCATCCAGTCCCTTAACCTCTGTGTTCCTTGGCCTCCGCTCTACTTCAGCCACCCATTTCCATGAGCACATCCTCTATTTTGTTATCCCTGGAAACTGCCCTGCAGCTTAAATATTAAATAAGACATCCTATGACCTCTCCCCTCCCTGCCGCTTCTTCTGTCCTCTATATCTAGTGCACACATTTGATCCCTCTCATCCCTCCGCTATATCTAGTGCACACGTTTGATCCCTCTCGTCCCTCCTCTATATCTAGTGCATAAGTTGGACCCCTCTCGTCCCATGGGGCTATTACTTTGTCTCCATCTATCAGCACTTTCTGGTTTTGTACCCTCCTAATCATAGACTGTCTTCCAGCCCCTGTCCAGCCTCCTTGCTCCTTATATTTTGGCTTAGGTCAGTGCTCTTAACTATAAATTATAGTCAATTCTATTTTAAGCAAAAGGGGAATTTTCAAAAGGGATAAAGTAGTTCCGAAGAATTGTTGGAATGACCCCCCACACAGTATCTAGGCTGAGCTTTGAGAGAACCTCCCAAAGCACAATACTGAACGAGGTGCCTCTGTTCTGTCCTGGTGGAGAGGTGGAAACTGTGCTGAACAGAGGCTGCTCCCATGGTGACCGGCCGAGAACCATGTGTGCCCCCTGCTTGACCCACCCCAGCCACTGTCAGTCTGTTAGGAAGGTTCCCTGCCATGTTGGGAATAGAAATGGCTTTTACTTCTTATTTAAATACTTCCGTGTTGCTCCACTTTCAAGAATATGCACTGTTTTTATAATCAAGGCCCATTTTAAACATCTTTACCCATTGTCCATCTCTTTCTATATCCAACACTACTACTTTTTTTTTATTTTTTTGAGACAGAGTCTCACAATGTTGCCCTCAGTAGAGTGCCATGACATCATAGCTTACAGCAACCTCCAACTCCTAGGCTCAAGTGATCCTCTTGTCTCAACCTCCTGAGTAGCTGGGACTATAGGCACTTGCCACAAACCTCCAGCTAGTTTTCAGACATGGGGCCTTGTTCTTACTCAGGCTGGTCTTGAACTTGTGAGTTCAAGCAATCCAGAGTGCTGGGATTACAGGGGTGAGCCACTACACCAGGCCCAACTACTACTTTCATTCAGACCACTGACACCTCCTGCCTTGCATACCATACTAGCTTGCCAACTGGTTTTCCAGGCTTCAGCCTTGCTCCCACTACCCAGGTCCCTCTAATTTATTCTCCACACGGCAGCAGAGGAATCTTTCTGAAGTATGCCTCTGATCTCATTACTCCTACTTAAAAGCCTGCAGTGGCTTTCCGTTACCCCCAGGCTAAGCCCACATAAGGCCCTTCGTGACCCAGCTACAGGTGTCTCTTGGCATCTTCCTCCCCAGCCTCCACTCTACTATGGCCTTGCTGGACCACTCTATCTCTGGGCCTTTGCCTTCATATTCCCTCTGCTGGAAACACTCATCTTCCAGGTTTTTGCCTCCTACCTTATGCCTAAGGACGTTTTTGCGTTGATGGCGCCTCTTCTAGGAAGCATTCCGCAATCATACCCCCCAATTATTTGCCCCTTCCAGCTATTTCCACAGCACTCTATACTACTCTATTTTGTCTTTTCCTGTCTCCCCAACCAGCTCTTAAGCTCCTTTAATATGAAGATTGCGCCTTGCTCGTGGCTTTAGGCCAACACCTAGTAGAAGCTGATGGTGTTCGATATATGTGAAATGAATGAATTAATGAATATTGCCCAAGTTCACATAGCCAGGAAGTGCCAGATAAGTCATTTTCCAAAACCAATATATTTTCCTTCATGCCCTGCTGCTTCCTTTAGGTCAAGACAATCTAGCTCTTAGGATTGTTTTTTAAAAACAGCTTTATTGTAGCCGGGCATTATGGTGGGCACCTGTAGTCCTAGGAGGCTGAGGTAAGAGAACTGCCTAAGCCCAAGAGCTGGAGGTTGCTGTGAGCTGTGATGCCACGGCATTCTACCAAGGGTGACAAGTGAAACTCTGTCTCTAAAAAAAAAACAAACAAACCAACAAACTAAAAACCCAGCTTTATTGTCCAGGCACGGTGCTCACACTCAGGGAGGCTGAGGCAGGTGGATCACTTGAACTTAGTTCAAGACCAGCCTTAACTAGAGGGAGACCCCATCTCTATAAGTAGCTGGGTCTGGTGGTGGGAACCTGTAGTCCCAGCTACTCAGGAGGCTGAGGCAAGGGAATCACTTAAGCCCAAGAGTTTGAGGTTGCTGTGACCTATGACATCAAGGCACTCTACCAAGGGCAACAAACTGAGACTCTGTCTCATAAATAGAAACTAATAAGTTATTTCTTTCAACATATTATGGGCTTGGCCAGGTGTGGTATCACGCCTGTAATCCCAGCACTCTGGGAGGCTGAGGTGGGTGGATTGCCTAAACTCATAGGTTTGATATCAGCCTGAGCAAGAGCAAGACCCCTTCCTTCTCTAAAAATAGCCAGGCATTGTGTCAGGCACCTGGAGTCCCAGCTTCTTGGGAGGCTGAGACGAGAGAATCACTGTGCCTAAGAGTTTGAGATTGCTATGAGCTATGATGCCACAGCACTTTACCAAGGGCGATAAAGTGAGACTCTGTCTTAAAAATAAATAAATAAATAAAATGGGCTTATTATTTTTAAATAGATAATGAAAAAATTTCTCAGTTTTGGGGCGGTGCCTGTGGCTCAGTGGGTAGGACACTGGCCCAATATACCAAGGGTGGCAGGTTCAAACCCAGTCCCGGCCAAACTGCAGCAAAAAAAAAAAAAAATAGCCGGGCATCGCAGCAGGCACCTGTAGTCCCAGCTACTCAGAAGGCTGAGACAAGATAATCTCTTAAGCCCAGGAGTTGGAGGTTGCTGTGAGCTGTGATGCCACAGCACTCTACCGAGGGCAATAAAGTAAGAATCTGTCTCTAAAAAAAAAAAAAAAAAAAAAAAATCAGTTTTGAACACAACAAACAAAGCATATAGACCACCTTCAGAATGGGAAAGGATATTTGCATGTTACAAATCTGACTCAGGTTTGATAACTAGGATTTATAGAGAACTCAAATTCATCAACAACAACAACAAAAAAAGGAGGCAAGAAGGCCGGGGGTGTTGGCTCATGCCTGTAATCCCAGCACTGGGAGGCCGAGGTGGATAGATTGCCTGAGCTCACATGTTCAAGAGAAGCCTGAGCCAGAGCAAGACCTCTTCTCTAAAAATAGCCGGGCATTGTGGTGGGCACCTGCAGACACAGTTACTTGGGAGGCTGAGGCAAGAGAATTACGTAAGCCCAAGAGTTTGAGGTTGCTGTGAGCTGTGATGCCGTGACCCTCTACCGAGGGTGACATAGTAAAACTGTCTCAAAAAAAGAGAGAGAAAAAAAAAGACATTTACATTAGATTGTTTATCACAGCTCAATTTACAATTGCCAAGATGTGGAAACAACCTAAATGCCCATCAATTTAGGAATGGATTAACAAACTGCTGTATATATATACCATGGGTTACCATTCAGCCATAAAATAGATGGTGACTGGCTTGATGCCTATAGTTCCATGGTTAGGGCGCCAGCCACATACACCAGGGCTGGTATGTTTGAACCTGGCCCGGGCCTGCTAAACAACAATGACAACAACAGCAACAACAAAATAGCCTGGTGTGCCATGTGTCTAGTCCCAGCTACTTGGGAGGTTGAGGCAATAGAATTGCTTAAGCCCAAGAGTTTGAGGTTGCTGTGAGCTCTGACACCACAGCACTCTACCGAGGGTGGCCTATGAGACTCTGTCTCAAAAAAAAAAAGAAAAACATAAAGGCGTCACCTGTGGCTCAGTGGGAAGGGCACCAGCCCCATATACAGAGGGTGATGGGTTCGAACCTGGCCCCAGTCAGCTAAAACAGCAGTGGCAACTACAACAAAAATAGCCGGGCGTTGTGGTGGGCACCTGTAGCCCCAGGTACTCAGGAGGCAGAGGCAAGAGAATCTCCCTAGCCCAAGAGCTGGAGGTTGCTGTGAGCTGTGACGTCACAGCATTCTACTGAGGGTGACAAGGTGAGACTCTGTCCCCCCCACAAAAAAAGAAATAATGACATTACATCTTTTGTATTTACCTTTTAACCCAAAGGAACTGAAACATATTCTTTTGTTTTTTTTTTTTTTTTTTTGAGGCAGAGTCTCAAGCTGTCACCCTAGGTAGAGTGCCATGGTGTTATAACTCACAGCAACCTCCAACTCTTGGGCTCAAACAATCCTCTTGACTTCGTTTTTCTATTTTTAGCAGATATGGGGTCTTGATTTTAGCTCAGGCTGGTGACAAACTTGTGAGCTCAAGTAATCCACCCACCTTGGCCTCTCAGAGGGCTAAGATTACAGGTGTGAGCCACTGCACCCAGCCTGAAACATATTCTTCTTAGTAAAGTATCACAAGAATGGAAAAGCAAATATCTGATGTCCTCAATACTAATATGAAGCCAGCAGATGATCTAATTCATGCCTACAGAGGAGGAAAACTCAAGGGAGGGGGGAGGTGTGAACAGGGCTGTGGGGTGCTCCCACTTATTGGGCACAATGTAAGGGTGTATGGCACACCTTTTGGGTGCAGGACACAACTACACGAGGGACTGTACCTAACAAATTCAAATACTGTGATCTGGCTGTTTGTACCCTCGCATAAACCTGGAATTAAAAAAATTTCTTTCATTTTTAATTTCTAATTTGATAAACAACAAAAGATACAATCCACATAAACTACACATGTCCAGTCCATATCCATGTTTTCAATAATTTTTAAAATTTAAAGGGGTCGGCTCGGCGCCTGTGGCTCAAGCAGCTAAGGCGCCAGCCACATATACCTGAGCTAGAGGGTTCAAATCCAGCCCAGGCCCCCCAAACAACAATGACAGCTGCAACCAAAAAATAGCTGGGCGTTATGGCAGGTGCCTGTAGTCCCAGCTACTTGGGAGGTGGAGGCAAGAGAATCACTTGAGCCCAGGAGTTGGATGTTGCTGTGAGCTATGATGCTGCAGCACTCTACCTAGGGTGACAGCTTGAGACTCTGTCTCAAAAAAACAAAACAAAACAAAACAAAAACAAAAACACACATACAAAATCAGCTGGGCATTGTGTCAGGTGCCTGTAGTTCCAGCTATTTGGGAGGCTGAGGCAAGAGGATCTCCTGAACCCAAGAATTTGAGCTAGGCTGATGCTATAATGAGATTCTGTCTCAAAAAAAAAAAAAAAAAGAAAAGAAAAGAAAGAAAGAAAGGAAGAAAAAAAGAAAAAAACCCACAGAATGGTTGGTTAGCATCCTATAAAGTTAAACATATATTCTTTCCTCTTTTATTTTATTTATTTATTCATTTATTATTTTTTGCAACAAAAATCTCATTCTGTTGCCCAGGCTAGAATGTTATGATGTCAGCCTAGCTCATAGCAATCTCAAACTCCTGGGTTCAGGAGCTCCTCCTGCTTCAGCCTCCTGAGTAGCTGGGCTTACAGGTGCTCATCATGAGGCCTGGCTAATTTGTTCTTTTCTTTTCTTTTTCTTTTTTTTTTGAGATGAGGGTTGTTCTATGTTGCCACTGCTCCCAGGCTCAAGCAATCCTCCCTCAGCCTCCAGAGTAGCTGGGACTAAAGGTGTGTACTTTTCTTCCTTCTATCATAATATTACACACTAAGCCGTACTTTCCACTATTAGCTCATAAACACTCAGTCACCCCTCGGTATGCCTGGAGGATTGTTTCTAGTACCTGCTTCCCCGTCCCTTGTGGATACCAAAATTCGCAGGTATTCAAGTCCCTTATAATAAATGCCATAGTATTGCTGGGTGCTGTGGCTCACGCCTATAATCATAGCACTGTGGGAGGCTGAGGAGGGAGAATTGCTTGAACTCAGGAGTTTGAGACTTGCCTGAGTGAGAGTGAGACCCCCAACTCATGAAAAAAATGGAAAAACCCAGCCGGGCGAGTGCCTGTAATCCCAAAGGCTTCTGGAGGCTGAGGCAGCGGGATGCCCGCAGCTGGAGTCTGAGGTTGCAATGAGCTATGATGCTACTGCACTCTGCTCAGGGGCCTAGGGTGGGACTCATCTCAACAACAACAACAACAACAACAAATGTCATAGGATTTGTATATATGAAATCTACTCACATCCTCCCTTTATACTTTAAGTCATCTCTAGATTACTTATAATACCTAATACAAAGGGAATGCAATGTAAATAGTTGTTACACTGTATTGTTTAAAGAATAATGACAAGAAAAAGAAGTCTGTACATGTTTAGTACAGATGCAGCCATTATTTTTTTCTGAATATTTTAACCCCTGGTTGGTTGAATCCATGGATGCAAAAACAAAGATATGAAGGGTCAACTGCAATTTCAAAAAGTTACAAATGTGTACCCTACTTACTAAGCAAGCACATGTCAAAGATTTATTTAATTCATTAAACAGTGTAGAAAGGGCGGCGCCTGTGGCTCAGTGAGTAGGGCGCCGGCCCCATATACCGAGGATGTTCAGGGTCAAACCTGGCCCTGGCCAAACGACAACACCAACAAAAAAATAGCTGGGCATTGTGGCGGGCGTCTGTGGTCCCAGCTACTCCGGAGGCTGAGGCAAGAGAATCGCCTAAGCGCAGGAGTTGGAGGTTGCTGTGATGCCACAAAACTCTACTGAGGGCAACAAAGTGAGACTCTGTCTCTAAAAAAGTAATAAATAAATAATATAGAAAAGCCAGTTCAATGGAGGGTACAAGAGACCATATATATAGTTAGTGGGGAAAAGAATGCTAGAATAAGATTGCAATCTTGAACACAAAATTGGTTAATATCATATGAGATAATACTGTAATCTATGACATTATCTTTTCTACCAAAAATTATTTGCAATTTACCAATTTCCTACAAGGTTTTTTTGTTGTTGTTGTTGTTTGTTTTAAGACAGAGTCTATCACCATGACTAGAGTGCTGTGCTGTCATAACTCACAACAACCTCAAATTCTTGGGGTCAAGCCATCCTCTTGTCTCAGCCTCCCAAGTAGCTAGGACTATAATGTCATAATGTCACCAGCCATAATGTCTGCCATTTTTAGAGACCTTGCTCAGGACAGTCTCAAACTCCTGAGCTCAAGCTAGCTACCTGCTTCAGCCTCCCAGAGTGCTAGGATTACAGACTTGAGCCCCCATTCCTGGCCCAATTTCCTATAAGTTAACATGAAATTTATAGAGCCCGACTTAATAGTACTAAATAGTCAAACAGAAAGCTAGCTATCTTTAAAGTATCTGATGAATCTTAGGTCAGATTGTTAATGCTCTAGAATGATTTTAAAATACCACGCTATTAGGATTTTTTTTTTTTTTTTTTTTTGCCTTATTTCCAAATTGTGGATAATTTTTCTCAAGGGATACTAAAATGCTCCACATGTACTGTGCGCTTCCCTGTCTCCCTCAGCATAGAGCTGCTCTGTCCCTGGGCCCCCAAAGCTTCTTCCCCTCTTTGAACCTGTCTATCAAACCTACTCTTGGCCTGGCTGATTCTACTTCCCTTGAGGCCTGAGGTCAGATGTCACATCACGGACCCCTACCCCCAGTCTGTACCAGCACTTCCTGGGCCCCAGCCACACTTCTGGCTTCCTGTCAGCCCACAGCCTTGCCAGTCCTTGACAGCATCAGCTTGTGTGTTGGCCTCCTCTGGGAGCCTGGGGGCTTCCATGGGGCAGGACTGTTTTTTCCTTTCAGTATCCCCAGGGTCTAACTCAGTGCCTGGCACCCTGTAAGGCTTAATCAATGTTTGCTAAATAAATTAAATGAGGTGCTGGCTAGATGCCGCCTCAAGTTCTCGTCCAGACTTCTCCCAGTCCCCATTTGTGGATTGGTTCCCTTGCTTACCCACCCATTCCTCTCTGTCTGTCTCCCTCCCTCTCTTTTTCTGACTTCTCTCCACACCCTGCCTTGAAATCCCAGCTAGGGGCCACAGAGAAACAGAAACAAAGGCAACTCTCAGAGGGTGCTTTCAGACAGAATGGGAGGCCCTGCCTGGCTGAGAATTCACATTTGCTTGTGTTTTGGAGCAGTTGTTTCAGGTGGGGGAGCAGGTCTCCCACACCTTCTGCCCTGGGTTCTTCTGGGGTTCACACTTTACTGAGCTGGCCCTGGTGAGACCTCACAAGGATTTAGAAACACAAAGAGCTTGATTGTATGGTAATTTCCTCTTTACATACCAGCCAGGCCTACTGAATTCTTTGTCCATTTTGTGCCTTTTCTTTTCTTTTTTTTTTTTTGAGACAGAGACTCACTATGTCTCCCTCAGTAGAGTGCTTTGGCTTCACAGCTCACAGCAACCTCAAACTCTTGGGTTTAAGCGATTCTTTTGCCTCAACCTCCCAAGTAGCTGGGACTACAGGTGCCCGCCACAATGCCCAGCTATTTTTTTGTTGTAGTTGTCATTGTTGTTTAACTGGCCCAGGCTGGATTCGAACCTGCCAACCTCAGTGTATGTGGCTGGCACTATAACCACTATGCTATAGGTGCTGAGCCTTTTGTGCCTTTTCTTTTTGGCTTCCCTAATTAGGCCTCAGACACCTATAAGTGTCCTAAAAGAGGGATGTCCTTTCTGGGAGGAGCCGCCCACCTTTCACCTCACTTCAGCATTTCTTCCCTTTGGGTCCCTTCAGTGTCGCCCATTGCCCTTATAACCCAGGCCCAGGCTGGGATGGAGTATTGCATCTGCTTCCCTCAGCACGACTGGGAAAATGAACAGTGTGATAAAAAGATGAAATAATCAAGAAGTAATAAGAAACCTTTGATTGGGGTGGCGCCTGTGGCTCAGAGGGGTAAGGCGCTGGCCCCATATGCTGAAGGTAGCGGGTTCAAACCCAGCCCTGGCCAAAAACTGCAAAGAAAAAAAGAAAGAAAGAAGGAAAGAAAGAAACCTTTGATTGGCAAGATTGAGCTTCCTGTCCAGAGTTTTCTGACCCAGAGTGGCTATAAAATTTATACTTCAAGCCTGGACACTCTGGCAGGTGAAAAGGTATGTTATTAATCATGGCAGGACAACAGCATAGTCCACAACTGTCCTGTGCACCTTGGGATGTACAGCCAAGCCCCCTGTATAGGCACAGAACTCCAGGGAAACATCCAGCACCCAGGGAGTTCATTTCACAAATATTTACTTTAACTTCTGCTGGAAATTCAAGAGAGCAAGAGGTCTCCAGCCTAGGGAGACTTAGCAGGGGTGTCCAACCTGCAGGCCGCATGTTGGTTTTGTGAGGACTTTTTTGCTTATCTCTAATGTCAACAATGTCAACATGTCCACAGACTTTTTTTTTTTTTTTTTTGCTAATCAGCTTTCATTAGTGTTTGTGTATTTAATGTGTGACTCAAGACAACTCATATTCTTTCACTGTATGACAGAGGGGAAAAAGAAGGTTGGACACCCCTAGATGGACAGGGCAATTCATCACAAAATAGTGTAAAAAGGGCTGGGCAAGGTGGCTCACACCTGCAATTCTACCACTCTGGGAGGCTGAGGCAGGTGCATTACCTGAGCTCACAAGTTCGAGACCAGCCTGAGCTAGAGTAAGACCCCATCTTTAAAAAAATAGCCCAGCATTGTGGTGTGTGCCTGTAGTTCCAGCTACTAGGGAGGCTGTGGAAAGAGGATCACTTAAGCCCAGAAGTTTGAGGTTGCTGTGATCTATTATGATGCTACGGCACTCTACTGAGGACAAGAAAGTGAGACTGTCTCAAAAAGAAAACAAAACAAACAAAAAACCAAAGGATAACATACAAGAAAGAGGAAGCAGTGTCCCACATAAAGAAGTCACTTCCCCTTGCCCTAAAGGGGTGTTCATCTGGGTTAGCCTCTGAGGTGAAGCCTGAGTTGGGCTCTGAAGGAATAGAAATAAACCGGTAAAAAAGAAGTTTGAAGTGAATAGCAAAGAGTTTTGATCACGCAAAAACCTCCTTTGTAGAGGCACAGAGGAGGAGGTGTGTTTGTTTTGGTGTAACCAGAAAGCTGCCTTTTTCTGGCCATCCTCTCAGTCCCCTCTTAGGTCCTCTGCTTCTGAAAGAGGAGCCCCATACTTCGTCAGGGGGGCACTTCCTCACTGTCTTCTACCAAAGTTTGTTGAATAAATAAATGCCAAGAAGTGCCCTACTCTTTTCTTCTGTGATGTAAATGCAAGGCTTAGAACTTTGGTTTATTATTATTATTACAGTTTTCTTCTTCTATAATACTTGTATTTTATCTTTTGGAGAACTGAGCCCCTAGGGCCACCCGCCAGGCATTGTGCCCAAGTGATGCACAGGTCACTTCATTTAATCTTCACAACAATTTTGTGAGGTAAGTATTCTCTTCCCTGATTACAGAAGAGCCTCGGTGAGGTCAGAAACCTGCCCAGCTCTCACGGCTGACTAGTGACGAGATGAGATTTGCTAGGATGACCCGATACTCGGGATTCTCTAAATTCCACCCTCTTAACCACAATGCGACGACGTGCAGCCAGAGGCCTGACTTTATGTAATTTATAACTCGGCCCTGGACAGCTGACTCAGACCGCCGTGGCAGCAGCCCCTGAGGTCCTGAGTTTCAGGGGGAGCAGCGGGGCGGGGAGGTGGGCAGCGGAGAGGCCAGGAGTTTTGGTAACCCCTGCAGTCGGTTTGCAAGTTTGCAACTTAAGACTCAGACAGGATCCGTCCGTCCTCATCTTCAGGGTGGAGCTCTTCTTCCCAGTAAAGCTGGTCCTGCCCTGTGATGTCACACCACTGGGCAGGGCTTCCGGGGATTGGTGATACCCAGATGACGTCCTGGAGGCAGGGGAGGGGCTATGCCCCCACCCCGCCCCCTCTAGCGCAGTTCAGGGGCTTGACTGCCTTTCAGCAATGATTTTAATTGCAAATCTTTTCCAGATCCTGTGGGGTGGGAAAGCTTGGTGGGAGTTTTGTTCCGGGCTCTGGAGACCCTAAACCACCAATGTGTATCACTAGACAAGTCACTTGTCCTCTCTGGGCCATTGCTAGGGCACAGCCTGCTAACTGAATAAGATGAAGAAGTTGGAGGACTCTCGCATCAGTCCCAGAGGAGGGGATCTTGGAACCTGCGTCAGCCTAGCTGTGCTCTAATCTGTCCTCCTCCCATCTTCCACTCCGCCTCTCGTCCCTGGTGGCCAGGGAGCAAGGACGTGACTCACCAGGCTCCAGGCACCCAGTTTCAGCCTCGCCCCGCCCCTGCCCCAGGCTTTCCATTTGCTGTTTACTCCCAAAGCAGGTGCGCCTGGGTCACCTCTCCATGGGAGGGAGAGATATAAGGCTCCAGGCTTGGCAACTCTGGCCCTGGCAATGCCTGGGCACTGCTTGGCCCCGGCTCCATCCCCACAGGTGGACCAAGGTCGGTCAGGGTCTTGAAGTTCACTAGCAAGGTGAGGGGCTTGAGGGGCATAAAAAATCCTCCAGGTAGGACTGGGGCTGCTGAGTTGCCGAGTCCTCACCTATCTGCCTCTAATCTCTTCGCCTGGTTTCAGTCATCACTCACCCACGGCTCCTCGAGCAGCCGAGGCCCCACCCTCAGCCTGAGGCTGCTGGCTGGCCTGGAGAGCTCAGCCAGCCCCAGGAGGGAGGGGCGCCCTGGAGGTAGTGGGGGCTACTGGAGCTGCTTACACTGAGGAGGTGTGGGGGGCAGGACCCACAGCCCTGTGCCAAGAGAAGACAGGTTGTATAAGGGTGTGGTGGGGGAGTGTAAGCCTGGAGTGGAATAGTGAGGCTGGTGGCCAGGGGGGCCCTTGGGAATACTGAAAGGTATGGTGAAGGACACTCCATTGTAAAACTGAAAAGTTGGTTTGAGTCCTGGTGTGGCTACCACTTCCCTTCATGACCTTGGGCATATCTGTTGCCCTCTTGGTGACTCAGTATCTCCATCTGGTCAAGACAAGGGCTCAGGTGGCTATCAAGGTTCTTTCTAACCATGGTACTATGTGATTACCCTGGTGGGCTTCCACATTCAATGCCCCACCTTCCCATATCCCCCACTTGCTCCTGCATCTCCCTTCAGGGAGGAAAAGAGACTATTGTTCATACAAATGTGGCAAGGACTGGCAATTCCTGTGAGAGACAGCCCAGGACAACCTAGGAGTTCTCTCCCAGATACCCAAGGGGCCGGTCCCTCCCCGGGCCCAGGTTCCAGACCACAGAGCAGACAACAAAGCCAGGCAGGTGGAAAATTCCCTCTGGCACTCTGCCCAAGTACCCTGCATGGCAACTGTGCCAGCCCAGGAGAGCAAGAGCTAGGAGTCCAGGGTACTGACAGACAGCCTGGCAGCCAGAGAGAGCTGGCAAGGGGCCTGCGAAGGTCTCCCCTGCTCAACTGCCCCCCACTGCCCAAATAGAAATTCTGTTCTGCCCAGGTGGATAGACAGAGGGGAGGGGGAAGATGGGAGAAATCCACAGTTATTTGTCTGCTGAAGTCTCAGAAGTTACAGCCCTGAGCCAAGATGACTGTGCCAGATCCTCCCATTATTCTGAACTGAGTGGTCCCTGAACGTGAATGTAAGATTGTGGGGCACAGCTATTTTGGTGAACACAGAGAAAGGGAGGTTTGCCAATTCTTCCTGTGTCTCCTGAGATTTTGCTGGCTGCCAGTTTCTGCCTTGTGACCATGGGCAGTGCATATCCCCAGCAAGGCCATGCTTTGCCTGTCTGTAACACAGGGATAGCTATCTGGGCTGTGCCTCCCGGCAGGGCATGAAGCCACACCCATGCAAGTCCTAGGAAAAGTGAAAAGCTCTGTGCGTGACTGGAGGCCGGGAAGCAGAACACTTCCCATAGTCCCTGTGTCCAGGGATTCCTGTGTCTAAAAGCCAGGGCAAGGACCCCTCCACCTGTTTCTCTCTTCTGCCTGCTTCACTCCTGCACTCTGCCCAGACCCTCAGAAGATGGCTGAGTTACCATGGCAACATTTCCTTGCCCATCTCCCCGAAGGCCTTTTCTAGAATCTGGAGTTGGTTTCTAGAACGTTTACCTCTAAACACTTTCATATTGTCACCAGTTCAGATGGGTCTTCTGGAACTGAGGAAACCCTTTTGTAACTTTACCAGGTCACAGCCAGCTGACTTCTTGAGTCACCCCCACAGGGTGCCATCCATTGCACAGTGGAGGGCTTAAGGTGTCTGGGTGTGGTGAGGTCAAGGTGAACCACACACTGCTGGGAAAGCTACCCAAAGGGCACGTCCCACTGACCTACAGTCAGCACCCTGCGAGCGTCGTTGCCTATACAGGGAACACTGTCTGTGTGGCTGGCAGGAGAAGGCCCTAAAGATAAGGCAGGGCATGAACCCGACTCCATGACAGCCAATTAGGTCCGCTCCAAGAACCCAACCGCTGTGACTCACCAACAGCCAATCAGGAGGCCCTGGGCCAGATACCTTTTTCAGCCAGACACACCTGTGACCTGCTAGCCATCTGTTGGACCACACCCCTGCCCCAACCATTCCAGAAAGAAATATAAATCTCTTTGTACAGCTGCATATGGAGAGCTCTGTAACTAACTCTAATATGGAGGGATGTACACGCTGATATGTCTTTGGCACAGAGGCAGACAGATATATAAATATGCACCTAACTTCAGTCCTGTTCCTTCCTGTCTCTGCCAAGGTCACCACGTCTCTATTCTCCTCCATCTCTTGGGTCAGAAATTAACAAAAGAGAAAAAATTCAGGATTTTGCAGCAGACCTGAATATGCCTCCCCAGTGCCCAGTGGCAGCTTTCTATGAATTGGTAGGCGGTAGGCCCAGTAATCTGCCCTCATCCTCTGCAGAGATCACACAAAACAAAACAAACAGAAAACGAAACAAAACAGACAAAAATATCACCAACTGGGCATCATCCCTCAAGGCTCCTCTGGGAATACTGGTGCTTGGAGAGGACTGAGAACTCTGCAGCAAAGTCCCATTTTATATGAATGAGAGCTGGGGCCAGGTGGAAGGGTTGGTTTGTCTATCCAAAGGAAGGTTCAGTGTTTATTACTGTTGGCAAGGGCATCAGACATTGGCCTGATGGTCTCACCCTGGAGGATTTCCTCGGTGGATGCCCCCAGCTGTGGTGAATCAGGTATTCCTGGAGAAAGACCTTGGAAAGGGGCAATGTGTTTTTGAGTCTTCCCCACTCTCTTAGCCTAGGACCACCCAGAAGGTTGGAGAACTGGGGTCTCACACAGATTCATAGGTGCTGGCATGCAGTGCTGTGCACAGCGGGACCTCAGTGAAGGGGACAATCCAAATCTGTTAGTGTAACACTGGAGGGAGCTGGCTAAATCTACAGTCACATTTTCAAGCCCTCCAGATGCAGGGTATTCATAACACGAAGTACCAAGCCCCTAGGCCTGGCGTTGACCAAAGCCTGCCACACTCTCAACCAGGGCCCAGATAAGAACAAAAATAACTCATATGCTGTATGAAGCGTGGCCTTTGTGTCAGGGTCTGTGCTGGGCACTGGGCAAGCAGGAATAAGCTAGGTACCTCCACCCCTGCAGTTATTACTTCTAGTGGGGCTTCAACAAAGGACTCCTCTCAGCCTCCAAGGTCACAGGCCCCAAACCAGGCAAAGATGAGTCGGGCAGACCCACAGGACTATTGTGCTGATTTGTACAGGAGAGAAAAGCATGAATTTCAGAAATATTCATAAGGGGGGTAAGATTTAACAGCCAATGACAACCAAAATAGGAAGAGTTTTGCCTATGGCTGGAAATCATCTTATTCATCCATAGGTCAAATCTCACTCAAGATTTTGGGCAGCCAGTTTGGCCTTGGCTGCTCCAGGGAGCAGAGGGTAGGCTCTGACTTCCGGACTGCAAGCAGGGTGGGGTCTCTGTGTTGTATGAATACCTCCTTTCCCTACAGGGAATTTCTTTCTTTCTTTCTTTTTTGGCAGTTTTGGCCGGGGCCAGGCTTGAACCCGCCACCCCCGGTATATGGGGCTGGTGCTCTACTCCTTAAGCCTCAGGCGCAGGGATCTTTAATAAGCCACCTTTGCCTCCCTCCCACTTTGAAGCACCCTATGCCTCTTGTTCACCCTCGATCTGGGCAATGGCTACGGTGGGATAGAATAAATCCATCACTCTAGGAGGGGGAGAGAAAAACCCTCAAATCCATCCCTGTCCCTGGGATGGCTGGGATCTTGGCAGCATGACCTGGGGTCCTTCAGCCATCAAAGTCAAAGATGCATTGCCAGGCTGGCAAGATAGCAGGCCAGGCTGCCCAGTGTGGGGATTTCAAGGGGCCTGGCCCCCATAAGCACCAGGGTCCAGGGCACTTAAGCAGTGCTCTTAGTGGGGCCAGGAGAATGAGGCAGGTATGTGGAGGAGGAAAAAGAGAGGAGAGGAGTTGACATTTATTAAAATCCCACTTTGCATCAGGAATGCACCACTTATCTAACATAATTTAATGTTCAGAGCAACCTCTGAGGTAGGTGTTATTTTATTTATGTATTTTGTTTTAGAGACAGAGTCTCACTTTTGTCGCCCTTGGTAGAATGCCATGGCGTCAGAGCTCACAGCAACCTCCAGCTCTTGGGCTTAGGCCATTCTCTTGCCTCAGCCTCCTGAGTAGCTGGGACTTCAGGCACCTGCCACAACACCCCACTATTTTTTTTGGCTGCATTTTGGCCAGGGCTGGGTTCGAACCCACCACCCTCGGCATATGGGGCCGGCGCCCTACCCACTGAGCCACAGGTGCCTCCCTGAGGCAGGTGTTATTGTCCTCATTTGCAGTCAAGAAAACTGAGGTGAAAACAGGATAAGTGACTCTAGGGAGGGAGAAAATGTGGATTTCTCTGAATCCAGTTTGATGTGTCCAGGACAACCCACCTACACCAGAGAAGGAGAAAGATTCAGAAGTAGAAGTCCAACCACTTTTCCCCTTCACTCCCACCTAGCCTGTCCCCGGGGAGCTGCCAGGCAGATGCTGCCCAGGGAAGGGTTAACCCTCCTCCTTGGCTCTGCACAGCATTCTTTAGTGCTGAGCTCTCTCAGCTGGCAGTTTGTGTCAGGACATCAGGACAAGAAAGCAGAAAGGACACGGCCAGGGCACCTGGCAATGAATAATCTGCTTGTCTTGGCCCTGCTGCCCTGTGGCTGTGTGGTACAGGGTGGGGAGGGGGCCAGCCAGCTCCAAGGCAGGACCCTGAGACTCCTCTGTGTCTGGCACTTGCTTCATCTCCCAGACAGTCACCATTAGATAGAAACTGTGGCAGCTTTCCACACTTGCCCCGGGCTGCAGCCAAACCCATCACAGCCATCACCTGGGGCTTGGCTCTCCCCTAAGATTTTATCCCAACTCTCTCTCCACCCACCCCTGGGCTTCAGAACAGGGTCCCAGGCTCCGGAAGGCCCTCCAGCCTGCCACAGCAGCTGCTCCAGGACAAGCACCCAGAACAGGTGGGGGAGGGAATACGAAAGGATGCAGGGCTGCCCTCTGGGTTTCCCAGGCTCTTCCAGCCTCACCTCACCCCTGCCTTGGCTCAACTGCCTGGTCTTGTGATTTGAGGGCCCAGAACATCCTCCAGCTGGGCTATGCCTGGCTCCACCCAGCAGGCTGGCTCTTCCTAGAGTCAGTCTCTCCTCCTCAAGCCCCCTTCCTACTGGAACTTCTGCTCATCTGTGTTGTGCCAGACAAGTTCCCTCGATTCCATCCAAACTCTGTTCCAGAAGAAATGGCTTTGAAGTCTTCTCTCTAGGAAGCCTCATTTGACTCACCCAAGCCAGTCTGGTCCCCCAAAACACTCCTGTCTGCTAGCTCCCCTCACATACCTCCACCTGCTGCTGGGAGCAGTACCTACCCTTATGTCCTTGATGTTATGCCTGCTGACTGCGTCTCACGCCTGCATCCTGTCTTTGTGTGTGTGAGAGAGAGAGAAAACAGAATCAGAACTAAGGGGTGGATTTTCCTTGAGTATTTCTAGTAAAGGAGTAACTTCCACATTTTTAAAGCCATTTGTTTTTTAGACAGATTCTCACTCTAGAGTGCTGTTGCATCATCCTAGCTGACAGCAACCTCAACTCCTGGGCTTAAGTGATCCTCCTGACTCAGCCTCCCAAGTAGCTAGGACTACAAACACCCTCCACAATGCCTGGCTAATTTTTCTATTTTAAGTAGGAACAGGGTCTTGCCCTTGCTCAGGCTCATCTCAACCTCGTGAGCTCAAGGTATCCTCCTGCCTCAGCCTCCCAGAGTGCTGGGATTACAGATCTGAGCCACTGCTCCTGGCCTATTACGGTCATTTAAACTGGAAGGGGCTGTCTCCAAAGCCAGTAACCTCTGTCAATGGAGAGGTTAATAACAAATGACTTTGGGTGTCAATGATGTGTCTGCCACATCAAGCCACTCGATAACATTTGAAACATTTGTTAAATACCAACATGGCTTTCTTTCCTCCTACAGTATGTATGCATCTCATAAAAGTTTGGGATTCTGTTCTGATGGGATCAGCCACTTGGATCATAAAAGTCCAGTCCCTGTTTTTATTCTGATATTGCAGGGGGTCTTTCTGAGAAACCCTAACCTAGAGAGCAGTCCTTCTGTAAGCAGGAGAGGACCTGCCTCTATGCCTCTCTTGGTGTTGACTTGGAAGAGCATAGATCAAAGCTCCTAGCACTGGATGCCAACTGGGAGCTTACATGGATGGAGGGGCTCTGGGGTCCGGAAGGTAAGATGATACCTTGTCTGCCAATGGTTGGGCTCCTTGCAAGGAGCTGTTCTTTCATCTCTTTGGCAGCCTTGCACATTTCCTTGCATTTGAACATTGCAGCCTTGCCTCGGCTGTGCTGTAGGATAGTGAGGAACAATGGCGAGCTGTGTCTGGAACATGGCATTCTGGGAGAGCTAGCTGTGTGGCTGGGGAGAGTCACAGTGACAGGTGCCCCAGGGAAAGGGGCATCTTGGGGGCAGGAGTAGAAAATGGTGGGAAGTTTTACTTTTGTTAAGGAAGCCAGAAGTCCCACCCCAACTGAAGAGATTTGGCATCATACAACAGGAAGGATTTGCTCCATTTTTTGCCTCTATTTACCATTTATTTACTTGTTCTTTTTTTTTTTTTTTCTTAAGCACAGGTATCTACTGAATGCCAGGCATTAATGACGGACATGTTTGTTTGTTTTTGGAGTCAGAGTCTGACTCTGTTGCCCTAGGTAGAGTGCTGTGGTGTCATAGCTCACTGTAATCTCAAACTCTTGGGCTCAAGAGATTCTTTTCCTCAGCCTCCTGAGTAGCTGGGACTACAGGCGCCCGCCACAATGCCTGGCTATTTTTTTTGTTGCAGTTTGGCCGGGGCTGGGTTCGAACCTGCCACTCTCAGTATATGGGGCTGGTGCCCTACCCACTGAGCCACAGGCGCTGCCATATTTTTATTTTTATTATTTTTTAAAATAACTCATTATGTTGCCCTCGGTAGAGTGCAGTGGCATCACAGCTCACAGCAACCTCAAACTCCTGGGCTTAATTGATTCTCCCGCCTCAGTCTCCAAAGCAGTCGGGACTACAGGTGCCCACTGCCATGCCCGGCTATTTATATTGTCTTTTAAAAATACCTTAACATGGAGGGGCAGATCGCCTAAGCTCATGAGTTGGGAGAGCAGTATGAGCGAGACTCCATCTCTAAAAACAGAGCTGGCATTGTGGTAGGTGCCTGTAGTCCCAGCTACTCAGGAGGCTGAAGCAAGAGAATCATTTGAGCCCAAGAGTATGAGGTTGCTGTGAGCTGTGATGCTACAGCACTCTACAGAAGACGACATAGTGAGACTCTGTCTCAAAAAAAAAAAAAAAAAAAAAAAGCACTCTATAGGGGGCAACAAAATGGAAACTGTCTCAAAAAGAAAAATGCCTTAGCAATGACCACATTTTATTTCTTTTCTTTTCTTTTCTTTCTTTCTTTCTTTTTTTTTTGAGACAGAGCCTCAAGCTGTTGCCCTGGGTAGAGTGCTATGGCATCACAGCTCACAGCAACTCCAACTCCTGGGCTCAAGCAATTCTCTTTCCTCAGCCTCCCAAGTAGCTGGGGCTATAGGCACCCGCCACAACGCCTGGCTATTTTTTGGTTGCAGCCATCATTGTTCAGTGGGTCCGGGCTGGAGTGAAATCCACCAGCTCAGGTGTATGTGGCTGGCAGCTTAGCCGCTTGAGCCACAGGCACGGAGCCTGACCACATTTTATTTCTTTAGCATCCTCAGTGAGTCCCCAGGCCAGGACAATGCTCCTTACATTTTACAGAAGAGGAAATTGGAGAACAGAGTGGTTCCATGACCTCACGGCATACTGTTCATTTCCTTAATATCCTTCATCACAATTTATACTTACGGATAATGTTACTTGGAGTTCAGCTTTTTCAGTGACTGCCTCCTTCACCTAAATGTGAATTTCATGAGGGCAGAGGTCATACAGTGTTGTTTATTCTGTTTCCCAAGTGTCTAGGATGATGCCTGGCACATAGTATATGCTCAAAAAATACTTGGAAAATGAAAGACTGAGTGATTACTGACATCACAGGGCTGGTTAGGAGAAGAGTTGGGACCAGGTCCCAGATCTCTTGGCTTTTAGAAGCATATTTTCTCTTTATTGGCCTTTTGCTTGTCTTCCAAGAGCCCCTTGATCCAGGAGCTCAGAGCATAAAGGGAAATTAACACAGTGGGAGCCAATGGGGTTGGATGGGATGCCTCCACTATCCCTAGTCTGTCCTAGCTGCAGGCCAGTTTGATGTCTGTATAAGCCTGAAACCCTGGCTGGGGGAAGAACTTATCTCAGAATTTGCCCTTCCTGCCTTTTGGCTGCCTTCTGCCTCTCTGTGCTTTAATTTCCAAATATGTAAAATGAAGATAATAAAAGTGCCCTACCTCATAAGGTTGCTGTGAGAATTAAATGAGTTAATTCTAGCCAATAGCTAACGTTTATGTAGTGCTTACTACGTGCCAGATATTGTTCTAGTCATTTATGAAGATGAACTCATTCAATCTTTTATTTATTATTATTATTGTTGTTGTTATTTTCATTTGTAGGGGAAAGCACGGACGCAGTCCCCCACTACCACAAACTATGCGGTCGAGTTTCCCACGTTTGGGGAAATCGTAGGGGTCAGCACATCCGGAGTGCAATGGACAAGCCTCGCCCTGGGAAAACCACCTTTGTGATCATGGTATCTCCCCTGCCAGGTAAGTATTCATTTAATCTTTTTTAAAAGAGATGAGGTATACGAGGAACAGTGGCTCATTCCTGTAGTTCCAGAAGCACTTTGGGAGGCAAAGGTGGGTGGATTGTTTGAGGCCAGGAGTTTAAGGTTGCAGTGAGTTATGATGGCACCACCGCGCTCCACTTGGGTGACAGAGCAAGACCCTGTCTCGAAAAAAAAGAAAAAAAGAAAGAAAGAAAGAGAGAGAAAGAGAAAAGGTATTGGTATGTTGCCCAGACTGTACGCAGTGGCTACTCACAGGCATGATTATTGCACACTAAAGCCTTGAACTCCTAGCCTCGAGGGAGCCTCCTGCCTCAGTCAGTTCAGTAGTTAGGGCCTGAGCCACCACACCTGGAATTATTTAATCTTAATCTTCACAACAAACCTGTTACATAGTATTATCCCCACGTTACAGATGAGGAAGTGGAGGCAACCAAGATTAAGTACTTGACAAAAGTCACATACACAGCTAGCAAGTAGCAGAGTCGGGTATTAAATCTGGGCAGTCTGGTTCCAGATTCTACTCCTGGCTGGAGAATGCATGGCATATGGAATCTGCTCAATAAAATGTTAGCTCTTATTATTTTCACGGATGCCATCTACACGTTGGCCTAGACACCCTCACCTCGGTGCCTCTCTCCCTCCCCATCACGACTACCTATTCTGTAGCCCGCATTGGGGAAATTCCCAGGGTGAAGAAAGGGGAATTCCTGGGATCATGGAGACACAATCCTCTGGAGTAGGAAAGGCTTTTGCTTTCTGCCTGGCATGCTTCTGGATAAGAACAATGCCCCCAGCTTAGTCCAGATAGAGGAAACTTCCTGAAACAGAGCTAAGGCTAGAAGAGCACTGTGGGGCTCCATGCTGGACACTCTGCAGAGGGGAAGGGGAAACAGCAGGCGCATCCCACCATCCCTTTGGTCTCTCTCCTGGAACTCCTGTCATCTCTTTCAGCTGGCCTCGGATGGCCACAAAAATTCTGTGGGCAGGGCTTGGGCAGAGTGGGATAGGTTAGGATTCCATGGGGTGATGGTCTGAGGCCAGACACTTAACTTCCAACACTGAACATTTGGTTCCACCTAGTGGCCTGTGACATTCCAGCCATTCTAATAGAACAGCACAGGGGGTGCCCTCTCAGGCACCAGAGTTTATTGATCGCCTTCTCTGTGCAAGGCACAATAAGAGGTGCAATGGGGCATCTTTGTGAATGTAAGGAGAGAGCAGAGAACTAGGCTCACCACGTGTCAGCCCTGTGCTAGGGTTTACTAGGGGTGGGGAACCCGCAGCTTTAAGGAAGTTAGTGGCCTTTTCACCTAATCCAAATTTTACATAACAAATCCTCTTGCTAAAAGAGGTGCAACAGGTTAGGCCCTGTGGCTCACATCTGTAATCCTAGCATTCTAGGAGGCCACAGCAGGAGGATCACTTGAGCTCAGGTTCAAGACCAGCCTGAGCAAAATGAGACTCCCTGTCTCTACTAAAAATAGAAACATTAGCCAGGTGTTTTGGCAGGTGCCTGTAGTCCCAGCTACTCAGAAGGATGAGGCAAGGGGATTGCTGAAGCCCAAGAGTTTGAGGTTGCTGTGAGCTAGGCTGAGGCCAGGGCAGTCAAGCCTGGACAACAGAATGAAACTGTCTCAAAAAGGGGAGGTGCAGCAGAAAAAGATAAGGGTTTTCTTTTCTCTTTTGGTGCTTAAAAAAGAATGATCTTGAAATCAGAAGGCTGCCAGCACGTGCCTGGGGAGAACTGAGGATCCCACGGCAGAAACAGGACTTCCACCTGGCCTTGGCATTTCTCTGTACTTCAGTTTCCACTTCTGAAAATTAGAAGGTTATCTCTAGGATCTCTTCTTACAGGAGTGTTAGACTCTTGTAAGGCTACACAAAGAAGTGGTTAAGAGTTTCAGCTTTGCAGTTGGGCAAATTTACATCTGGACCTCAGCTGTCATTCACTAGCTGTGTGTCCTTGGGCAGGTTAGTTTACCTGTCTGAGTCTGGGGTAATAAAAACTAAGTGATAATTATATCAAGCATTTAGCAGAGAGCACAACACTTCTGTGAGTGCTCAATAAATAGTGATGGTGCCAATGATGATTCTATTTATGGAAATTGCCATGCCACAAGGCGGAAGGTGGTAGGTTTCAATGACAGCAGCCTAATGCTATGGGATTGGGGAGGAAAGAAGTATATGACACACTCGAGAGCAGGTCTCTAGCAGGATTAGGGAAGCCTGGTCTGAAGATGGGCCCCATGATGCCCACATGATGCCTGGGATAAGGTTGTGGTACCCCCATATATTTCCCACAGTCCTTTGTCAGCCCTTGCTGAGGATGTGGGATGAGGGGACAGAGCCCTAGCCTCTCCCCTCCACTATGGGAGACGCTGGTGTGATGACAAGGGACAGGGACAGTTGAGTTCTCAGCTGGTCTGTCTGACTTCTGGATGGACCTCTGCAGCTCTTCTGTGACACTTGCCTGAAAATATGGCAGTCTTTTCCGTTTTCTTTTTTGTTTTTTAGAGATGGGATCTTGCTCTTCTCCCAGGCTGGAGTGCAGTGGCACATCATAGCTCACTGCAGACTCAATCCTGGGCTCAGATAATCCTTCTGCCTCAGGACTGTAGCTGGGACTATAGGCACAGGCCGCCATGCTTGGCTAATTTTTTTTTTTTTTTTTTTTTTTTTTTTTTGCTTATTTTTTTAGAGATAGCCTTGTCACCTAAGCTGGTCTCAAATGCCTGGCCTCAACTGATCCTCCTGCCTCAGCCTCCCCAAGAGCTGGGATTACAGGTACCTAGTTCTGTTTCTCTTCCCTTTTTTTAACCTCTGGGGAATAGGAGTACAGTTTCCTGCCTTCTCCCAATTTTACTCCATTTTCTTCATAAGCACCTTCCTCTGGCTGCCTGTGAATGGAGGACTTCTCAGGCCTTGCCCAGCACCACCACCCCATGTTCCTTAGGCCCCCTGGCAGCCTGACCCACTCCCACCTGCACCACAGTGCCACATCCAGGTGCAGCTCTGGCCAGTCTTCTGTGCTGTAGGTATTTCTTTCCTGTATCTCAACTCCAAGGACCCATGGTGCATGGAGTTTCATGTGTGCAAAGAAGAGTTTTTCTCCCCACCTCCACCATGTGCTCCTCGTCTTTCCTGCACAGGTGGGTGAACTCACTGCCCACCCTGTTCCTGGGGTCAGGCCCTCCGTCCCACACATCGTCCTCCCATGTACCCACATACTCCTCAAGTCTTCCTTGAATCGGGATTCTCTCCATCCCCCAGACTGCTGCCTCCTAAGTCCCCCTGCCTTTGAAGCTTCCTGCTAGGTTGCCAGGACCCCAACTGCCCATCAAGGACCCCTTAGAATAACTTGGTCAAGATCACTGTTCCCCTGCTTAACAATCTGCCTTCCTGATAAGATCTAAACTCCTTGGCCTGCACTGTCCATCCTGGCTCCTCCTCTGCTGATCTCTCCAGGCTCCTTGCCTTAAGGCCCTGTGCTCTCTCCCCACACTCCCTGGCTTCCTGGCCTCCTTAGGGGACTTGTTATCTTGCAGGAACATCCCCACTTTCACATCACCAGGCCTTTGCACATGCTGTCTCTTCTACAGGCAAGCTCACAGCCATTTTTCAGGATCCATTCAAACTTGCCTGCCTGGGAGGCCTTCCAGATCCCCCCAGGCTCCCTCAGCATTATGCCTTTGCCTTTCATAGCATCTTTCAAGCTCAGTGGGAATTATTTATTTACTTACTTATTTCCCCTCTGAACTGAGAGCTCCTTGATTGCAGAGATCTTTTACATTTTTGTACACTGTGTCTAGAACTCAGCAGGTACTCAGTAAAGAAATGTTATTGCAAATGTCCATCCATTTTGTGTCTTGATCAGAATGTGGTGTTTTAAAATTTGGAATGTTGCTGTTTTCTTTGGGAAGCCTGTGTGGTAAGCAGCACATGGATGGACTCTTGTTGAGCATAGCATTGAGTTGTGGAGTCAGACCTAGGTTCTGGGCTTGGCTCTGCTTCGTATCAACTATGTGACCAGTGACTTACCTCTATGGACTTCAGATTTTGAATCTGAAAAATGGGTAATAATAGCACTTACTCCATAGAACTATTGTGAGGAGAACTGAAAAACCAACCAAGAGCTAGGACTAGTAAGTGTTCAGTAAATGACAGTGGTTGTTATTGCTCAGTTTGAATGTAGGAGACCGGTGTCCCAATTTCAGTTTTGCCTCCACATCATTGTGTCACCCTAGGCCATCTGTATTTCCTCCCTGGTCTCAGTAGTCTGCAGCAGGTGCCACTGAGGGTCCTGCAGTCTACTGTGGGGCCTGAGAGGGAGAGTCATGCAGGACAGGATGTGTGAGGGCAGCAAAGAGTGCTGCGCGTCCAGCAGAGGGCCCTGCCCAGCCCTGCCAGAGGCTGGGAAGGAGGGCAGTGATGCCAGACGCCTGACTGGAGGCGGACCCACCCTGCCGGCCAGCTGCCTCTCTAGAGACCAGCACTTGGGCGCCCTGCCCTCACCTGCTCTCTGTGGGGCAGCTGCCTCCTGCTCGTCCGGCCATGCGGTGGCTGTGGCCCCTGGCCATCTCTCTTGCTGTGGTGTTGGCTATGGGACTGAGCAGGGTCTCTGCAGGTGCCCCTCTGCACTCTGACAGGCGTAGAGCTGAGGTCCCGGAGCAGCAGAGCCGACCCAAGAGAGGCACTGAGGATGAGGAGGCCAAAGGGGTGCAGCAGTACGTGCCCGAGGAGTGGGCTGAGTACCCTCAGCCCATCCACCCTGCTGGCCTGCGGCCCACCAAGCCCTTGGTGGCCACCAGCCCCAACCCAGACAAGGATGGGAGCACCCCAGGCAGTGGACAGGAGCTGAGGGGCAATCTGACAGGGGCGCCGGGTCAGAGGCTGCAGATCCAGAACCCCCTGTATCCAGTGACCGAGAGCTCCTACAGCGCCTATGCGGTCATGCTCCTGGCCCTGGTGGTGTTTGCTGTGGGCATTGTGGGCAATCTGTCAGTCATGTGCATCGTGTGGCACAGCTACTACCTGAAGAGCGCCTGGAACTCCATCCTCGCGAGCCTGGCCCTCTGGGATTTTCTGGTCCTCTTTTTCTGCCTTCCTGTTGTTATCTTCAATGAGATCACTAAGCAGAGGCTGCTTGGTGACATTTCTTGTCGGGCTGTGCCCTTCATGGAGGTGAGTGTACGTCTTGCTAGAGCCCAGCTGAGGGGCTGCAATCCAGGGAAGGGGTTCCAAGTCTCTGTCAGGGCCTGGGAAGTGGAACTGTGTGTGCACAGAGCGGCAGAGCCTTGGAGCTCTGACTTGCTTCTCCTCCTGGAGAAAGATGCAAATCCGGTATTGGTTTCTGGTTGCTATTGGGAGAACTGGGCAGGTGTGCAGGACCCCTGGGTTCCACTCCCAGCCTGGTCTCCTGCTTTGGGAGAAACCTTAAGGCAGCTCTCCCGGCCGCAGCTCTCCTCCATCATTCCACCCAAGAAATCACACTGCCCGTTGTCTTGACTCCCTTTCTTCCCTTTGTGCCTGCTGCCCCTGCCCTGCACCCACACCTTCCCTTCTCTCCCTGCAATATCCTGCCTCCCCATGCTGAGCCCGAGGGGAGAGCCCAGTGTCCTATAGACACCCTGTGATGAAGTCAGCATTTACTCCTTATGGATACAAACACCACAAGGACAGACCCTTCCTTTTCTTTCTTTCTTTCTTTTTTTTTTTAAGAGACAGTCTCACTGTGTTGCCCTCGGTAGAGTGCTGTGCTGTGGCGTCATAGCTCACAGCAACCTCCAACTGCTGGGCTTAGGTGATTCTTTTGCCTCAGCCTCCCAAGTAGCTATGACTACAGGCGCCCACCAAAACGCCTGGCTATTTTTTGCTGCAGTTTGGCCAGGGGCGGGTTTGAACCCGCCACCCTCAGAGTATGGGGCTGGCGCCCTACCCACTGAGCCACCGGCGCCGCCCGACCCTTCCTTTTCTTATCATCGCCATCATCTCCATCAGCACTCTCCTAAATCCTCTCTGAAAGGGAAAAATGGTTCTGAGTAGTGGAACTAGCTGGGGGCTCTATTCTCAGTTTTGCCCCTGACGTTCTGAGTGTCACTGGGCAGGTTGCCTCTCTAGTTTCCTCATCGCCTAACTAGAGGGTAGACCAGATAGCCCTCACAACCAGCCGGTTTTATAATCCTAATGTATATTATTATGCCTTTACTTCTGGGAATTTCCACACTAGGGTAAGTCCACAGGTGTTGAAGGATATGTAGATCAGACCGGGACAACTTAAAATACTGCAAAAATATACCAATGTAGGTACATTTATGAAGGAGACACAGTAAGGCCCTTGTCTCTATATAAGAAACCACATAAGCAAGCAACCTTTTAGATTTGGCTACGGGGAGAGAGGAATATTAAGGACTGTATGAGTGTAGCTGTTTCTGTGAGTGATGTTGCATGTCATGGGTGACCTGCCTGGGTGGAGAAGGAATCAGGATGAGGCATTTGGACACAGTTCCTCTTCCCAGGTCTGTCCCTAACTCACTATGTAGTAATGATTTCATACTTGGACAGGCTCTCTGAGACTCACCAGTTGGCACAGTCCTTTCTTGTCCTTCCCAAGCAAGGTAGACTGTGACTGCTTTATGATAGCCCCAAGTTAAGTCAACCTGAGAGGATACCCTACAGGTGGGGATCGTCTTCACATCTTAGTTATTAATCATTTCATGCTCACAGGCCGGGTGAACTGTGAGTGGTTAGACCTGGGACTTTGGGATTAGGCAGATTTGATTAGAAAATGGGCTTTTCCTATCACTAACTGAGTGATATTGGTCAGTTACTCAACCTGCTTAAACCTCAATTTCCTCATCTTTAAATTGGGGACAACAACAATAATAGCTATCTGAATGAATTCTTGAAGTATTGAATGACAATGTCTATAAAGTGCTTAGGGTTAAAATAATTCAATAGTTGCTGGGTTTTACTTGGGAATGGTATAAGAGAAGAAGGAAAGGCAGACATGTGTGAATTCTTGCTTTGGAGTGGTTGGTAAGTTAGAGAACACTTGGTCCTGCCTGGCTGTAAGTCCCAACATACCTAACACACAGGCTCTGGCCTTGATCCTCCTAGGCCACCCCTCCATCCCTACTGGGAGACGGAGATGACCCACAGGTTGATAGAGTGTCCTCTCTCCAGGCTGGGTGATGGGGAGGGAGTGGGGGAGGACAAAATACGCTGCCCTAAACCCTTTCACAGGTGGGATATCCGGATGACTCCTAGCAGGGAGTGGGAGAAGGCAGCTTGGAATAAACCTGATATATTTTTTGAGATCTAGGGAAAGAGGGAGAGAGAATGGTGCTTTTGCTCAAGCTTCAAGGCTGCTCCTTTGTAGGCCTGGGCTCCCTTGCCAAGAGAGGGGGTGGGTTCTCACAAAGGACACTTGGTGGCCGTGCTAATAAGCTGGGGATTGTGGTGCCCAAGCCAGAAGAGGGAGGAATTTGGACAGGAGGGGGATCTGAGCACAATCCCTGAGTGTGGCTGAACATCATTTGATAGTGCGGAAGGGTTCTCCGCTTCTTTTATGCTCTCTGGCACTTTCTTTGCCTGCTGCTCTGTCTTCTTCCTCTTGGCTCACAGATTAATTTTCCTGTGTGCTCAATGAATAGTGTGTGGGGATGGGGGTCACAGCCGGCTCAGAGGGGGGCTGCTTTTCCACGCAGCCAGGCCCTGGGCTCCTCCGGACAGGGCCAGGAGACTGAGTGTGTGAGTGTGTGTGTATGAACGCTGTTCCTCCCAAACCACTCATCTGATCCATGCAAAAAATGGATGGCAGGAAGTGGAAGGACCAGCATGGACCCAGAACTTCTGTGTCTTTGTCTTGGTTCTTCCTTAGAGATGAATTGCCAAAGTTTCTCAGAAAGCATGAGGTCCCTAGCCTAAGAGGCAAAGACAAGGTGAGAAGAGGCAGAGGAGTGTGTGTGTGCGCACCTCAACCCCACCGCTCTCAACAACAGTATGGGAAAAAATGCTCGTTACGTGGTAGTTGTTACCATGCTATTATTTCTATGCTTATCACTCAATTTGTCAGCCTCCTTTGTCCTCAGAAATTTTGACCAAGTGCTTCTCTCTTCCTCCACCTCCTTGCCCACAGGTCTCCTCTCTGGGAGTCACGACCTTCAGCCTCTGTGCCCTGGGCATTGACCGTTTCCACGTGGCTACTAGTACCCTGCCCAAGGTGAGGCCCATAGAGCAGTGCCAGTCCATCCTAGCCAAGCTGGCTGTTATCTGGGTGGGCTCCATGACCCTGGCAGTGCCTGAGCTCCTGTTGTGGCAGCTGACACAGGAGCCTGCCCCCACCACGGGCACCGTGGACTCATGCGTGATGAAGCCCTCGGCCAGCCTGCCTGAGTCTCTCTACTCACTGGTGATGACCTACCAGAACGCCCGCATGTGGTGGTACTTTGGCTGCTACTTCTGCCTGCCCATCCTCTTCACCATCACCTGCCAGCTGGTGACATGGCGGGTCCGGGGCCCCCCAGGGAGGAAGCCGGAGTGCCGGGCAGGCAAGCACGCGCAGTGTGAGAGCCAGCTCAACAGCACGGTAGTGGGCCTGACTGTGGTCTATGCCTGCTGCACTCTCCCAGAGAACGTCTGCAACATCGTGGTGGCCTACCTCTCCACTGAGCTGACCCGCCAGACCCTGGACCTCCTGGGCCTCATCAACCAGTTCTCCACCTTCTTCAAGGGAGCCATCACCCCTGTGCTGTTGCTGTGCATCTGCAAGCCGCTGGGCCAGGCCTTTCTGGACTGCTGCTGCTGCTGCTGCTGTGAGGAGTGTGGCGGGGCCTCAGAGCCCTCGGCCACCAACAGCTCGGACAACAAGCACAAGACCGAGGCATCCTCCTCCATCTACTTTCACAAGCCCAGGGAGTCACCTCCACTCCTGCCCCTGGGCACGCCTTGCTGAGGCCTGAGCAGGTGTCTGCTCTTTCTTTCCCTGTAGGTCTTGCTCTGCTGCCCGTCTTGCTGTCTAGAGATGGACTTGGTTCCTCTTTTTGAGGTTTGGGAAGGGCAAAGCCCCCTCCCTAAGCAGGGCCTTCCTGTCATTTGAGGGGCCTTCCAGCTCTGTCCTTTCCACCAGTGGGCACCTAGATGCCTCTAGGTCCTTAGAACTGCCTGGAAACTCAGTCCCATCAGCTGGGAGCCAGGACTTTGCCTGCCCTCTCTTGGTTCCAGCCCTCTTCCCGCTCTCTGCCTAGAAACCTGACTATACTTTTCATTGTGCCCTCTCTGAGCATCATCTCCCCATCTTCACCCTGGAGCCCCATCCTGGAATAGGAGACTCCTTGGGAGAAACCCAACTTGGTTCAGTACCCTCTTCTCTGGAGCTGATCTGTCCCAGCCCTGGACACCCCTGGTTACTGGCACTTTCTTTTCTTCTGGAGGGTGTCTCTCTCTTTCCTCCTCTCTTTGAGATGCCCTGTCCAGTCCCCCTTGTTAGGTGCTTTCCCATAGAAGGCCTATCTTGAAAAACAATAAACTAGGTAGAACTATCCCTATGCCCATTGCTTGTTCTTATGCCAAATCTTGGCAGAGGCCAGATGAACCTGGGCCTTCTTCCTGACCACCTTTGGCCTTGGCCTGTGCACAACCCTGCCCTGTAAGTATCTTATGGCTCTCGAGGGACAGAGAGGATGGAGGGCTTGGGAAGCTAGTGGGGGGTGGGCTAAGACTACATCTTGGCCTAAACCCAGCAGCTCCTGGGAAGTCAAAAGGCTGTGAACTCATCTCCTCTGGAGCCCCTGTGTCTATTTGGCCCTTTCTCACAAAGCCCCCATTTGAGGGAATCCAGGGGCTTTCCTTCCATGAGCCCCAGGCCTGTCCAGCTTCTCTCACTCTGAGAGCTGCTCTTGTTCAGTTTCTTAGAATGGAGTGTTTTGCTCGTAGACAGTCCAGATGCCTGCCCCTCCCTCCCCCCACCCCAGCCTTCCCAGCAGAGCCCCACCACCTCCCCACAAAAACACTGCAGATCCTCCTGCCATCTCTTGCTCTTGAGTCCCACTTTCCCCAGCTCCACCTCTAGGTCCTTCCAAAGGGCACCCTTGGCCTGGTCAGTCCCTGAGAAGCTGACACATCAGCCAGAAGTGAGATCTCAGCCTGGGCCACCAACCAATCCCTGTGCTCAAAGCCCAGCTTTCCTCAGAGCCACCCTCAGTCTAAAGCTCAGCTCTGGGTCCCACCGAAGACTTCTGCACACCAGGCCTACCTGGAACTTCCACATGGGCCTCAGAAAGGTCCCCCAGGGGCCCAGGGATGGCGAGGGGCAGGGGCGTCCCACTACCCTGGGTTCCATTTTCCTCTGTGCACCCCACCCACGCCCCTTGGCCTCAGCCTGCCCTGCACTAAGCTTCCCTCCCCCCTCCAAGGGATGTTAACGGCCTTGTTCTCTGTCCCTGGCACCCACCCCCAGGGCCGGGTGACTCCGCCAAGAGAGCAGGAGGCCGTTGCTAGGTGATGATGCTGCCATGCGCACACCCTTTGTGCTAGGGAATGACACCCACCCATTTCTCAGTAGAGCTGTTGCCACGGTGACTGAAGCCCCCAGCTTTGTCTGTAGAAACTTAATAAGGAGGGGGTGCATGGTGGAGGGGGCCAAAGGCAGGTTTGTCATGCTGTGGCTATAAGGGCTGCTTCCTCCACATTGCACCCAACTCCTCTGCCCCACCCCTACAGTCCCAGATGCACCAAGTTTCCTAAGGGATGTGGGCAGGGGGCCGGGTGAACTGAGGTGAAAGTCCAGAATGGGAGGAAGAAGGCTGAAGATGGAAGCCTGGGAGCAGGGGAGGGGGGACACATGAGCATCCTGTTTGGGGAGCCTCTTCCTCAAAGGGCACACTCTGCCTCTCCCTCCTGTTGGCTGGCCGGCTCAGAGATGAAGGGAGAGAGATGATGAATCCAAGCCACTGCCACCGCCGCCTCCCAGGCCTGCCAATGTGAATGGCTTGCAGAATCAGTCAGCAGGCCAGTCAGCCTTGGGAAAGAGCCACTGTCCCTCCATCCTGGGCCAGCTGGGGAAACAATGTGAGGTTTGTTGATCAGGGTCGCAGGCTTGGGGGAGGGACAGGGTGGCACATGGCGGGCAGTGAACTTGGGTTGGGATGCTGAGGGTGCGCTGACTCACTCGCTAGGGAGCAGACTTCAGGAGACCAGTGATCTCAGGTGGGGATGAGGGAGCCTGCAATCCACTGTGTCTCCTCAATCCACTTGGGGGATCATCTTTCTGTCATTTATCCTGGAACTTGAATGCAGTTACTTGGCCTCTCAATCTCAGCTTCCTCATCTGTAAAATGGGGATAATCTCTCCTTCACAGAGGACTATGGTCATTTAATGAGATAAGATACATAAAATGTCTGGCATGGTGCTTGGCACCTTTTCTTTCTTACTCTCCTTTGCGAATTCAGTTCTCTAGTACTATGGAGCAGGCTTGGCCAGGGTATTCTTAAACTCATCCAGGTTTTGGTGTCAAAGGGCACCAAACACAATTTACATATATTCATGATCTGTCACTGTTCAACTCAACTTTTAACAAGATCTCTTTTTATTTTTGAGAGAGTCTCAAGCTGTTGCCCTGGGTAGAGTGCCGTGGTGTCACAGCTCACAGCAACCTCAAACTTTGGGGCTTAAGTGATTTTCTTGCCTCAGTCTCCCAAGTGCCTGGGATTACAGGCACCTGCCACAATGCCCAGCTATTTTTTTTTGTTGTTGTTGTTGTTGTTGCAGTTGTCATTGTTGCTTTAGCTGGCCCGGGCCATGTTCAAACCCCCCACCCTCGGTTCACGTGGCCGACGCCATAACCACTGTGCTATGGGCTCCAAGCCTTTTTTTTTTTTTAAGAGTGAGGTCTCACTATGTTGCTCAGGTTAGCTTTGAACTCCTGGACTCAAGCAATCCACCGTTTCAACCCCCTGAAGTAGCTTAACAAGTTTGTTAAGCCATTATTAGGCACCTGGTACATGAAAGCACTGAGGTGGGATGTGCTTGCTTAGAGATAACCAGCTCATTCTTGCTTACCTCAAACCTCAGCCCTCACTGAAGGATAAATGGGACCTGAGAAAAATGGCCCCAGATGAATGACTGTTGGTCCTACCCCAGGCTCCCAGGCCAGGGGCAGAGCCAGCCACCCTTACAATCAGGAGAGGGCCCAGGACAGAGCCTGGGTCACCTTCAACCTCCTTAACCAGAGAAGCACGCATCTTGTTCCTTAGGAGTTGGAAGGCACCTTAGAATCATTTACTGTGGCTGCCAAATTCTGTCCCCAATATTTCCTCAAACTCTCTGGCAATGAATGGGGACCTGCCTCTCCAGGGAGGGCATTTCTCTCTTAGATAGCTCTGATGACTAGAAAGTGCCTCCAGGAGGAAGCCGTGGGTGTCCAGGAAGCGCAGGGGCTGTCAAGGGAGGTCAAGGGCTCCCTCCCAGAACTGAGGGAAAATGCAACTCCTTTTTCCTGCAGTGGGAGGGCTGAGGAAGGATGGGTGATCTGCACGGGCCTGCTCCATTTTCCAGGGTGAAGGGGAGGATGAGAAGAGGAGGCGGGGCTTACGGTAAAACTGGGTCAAGATGGCCTCAGATGTGAGCAAGCAGGCCCGGGAGGACCTGCAGCAGCTGTTATGGACAGAGAGGGAGGCCGGCTCCAATGGTGGCCTGGGGGGCACTCGAATCAGGCAGAGAAGCAAGGCTGGGCTCTTCTTGAGAAGTCAGTACCACTGCTACCAAAAGACAGCCACTAGGACAATTAATGGATCCCAGGGTAGGGACTGGGATGAGGGCCAAGTTCTGGTTCTGGCCCAAACCTGGCTGCAGGGACATCCTGGGCCTGGGAGAGGGCGGGGCTGATGACTGAACTGGTTATAAAGAAAGACACTCAGTCCCAGCACAAATCAGCATCCAGTCCCCACCCACTGGCTGCCGCGACCCAAGCCCAGGGCAGCTGCCTCAGCAGACCTCATAGCTCCCCCTGGCAGCTGCCCACTCAAAGCTGTGGAAGTCTGAAAGAGCACGAGAAGGAGGCAGCACAAGAGCCCAGACACACGTGTGGGTGACTGTTTTGTGCAGTGCCATTGTGTCCCTAAGAGTGAGCACGTGCCTGGCTCTCTGTGGGCGTGGCTCTCTGGGGCTGTTTGTGCCTAGTGTGAGGCTGTGCTGCTGACCCTGAGGGCCTGCCGGTCAATCCACGCCATCTGTGGGGAAATAACTAGCACCAGACACCCCCCCAACACAAAATTGGTCATTTATTTTTGTTGTTATTAGGAGGCAAAAAAATGTACAGTTACAAGAATCATTTTCCAAACAGAGGTTAAATATGAGCTGAAAAGTGTAAAAAAAGGAAGAGGAACATCACTTTACAAATCATTAAATTAAACAAATAAACAAACAAAACCCAAAGAACCAACCCCCCATGCTGAGTTCTCTCCTTGTGCAATTCTGCAAAATGAGAACAGAAAATGAGGTGGGCCATGGAGGTGGGGGCCCTGGGGAGGGGCCAGATCTGGGAGCCAAGAACAGGGGGGGGCGGTGCTGGGGTGGTATAGATGCTGGCTTCCTGCCCCACAGGCCTGGTGGTCTCTGGCACCTGGTTATGCCTGGTGGCCCTACCGAGGCTGGGAGCAGAGGGGGGGGGCACCTCCAGAAGCTCCCTCCAGCCTGCGGCCTTCAGGCATGGCTGGGACACACCAGGTTGGGAGGTGAAGACACAGCAGAGCAGGGGCAATCACCAGTGCCCAGGCTGGTGCCTGCCCCAGGTGCCAGCCTCCACCTTTCCTGATCTGAACTTGCCCCAAGCCAAGTGGGCACCTCTTTCCTTCTCGCCAGACTGCCCCCCTCCCAGATCCTAAATGGCCCCTGCAGCATCAAATGGTTGATTTTAGTCTTTGCTTAAATTAAAAAATTAAAATATATATACATATATATACTGTACACACAGGACAATAACAGAGAGTTGAAAGGGAAGTAGGGGAGCGGATGGGAGGGTAAGGAAGGCAGGGCTGTGGGCCAGGGTGTTAGGAGGGAAGGAGGAAAGCACAGCTGGGAGAAGGGACTGAGGCAGAGGGGAGAGTGAGAAGTTAGGGAACCAGAATGGGGGTGATTTATTTTACAATAAAAACAGGAGTTCAAACCTCAGCAGAATAGGACTCTGGGATCCCAGAGGGCCTCACCCCACTACTGAGTGAGAAGGGGTGGGCTTGGAGGGGGGTGATAGGGATGGGCGGGGAGCTTGGCTTCGGGTTTAAACGACGGTCCCTGGTCCAAGGGAGAAGGGCCGCAGTCTCAGCTTCTCCGTGACTTTGAGTGTTGAATAAGCCACTGTAGGGTGATGTCTGAGGAGAACAAGCAGGAAGGTTATAAGGTCTTCAACGGCCAGGCAGGTTGGGGCAGCAGAGAAGCAGGTGGGCAGTAAGCCCAGGGCTTGCCATGCTGCAGCCAGGCACCAAGCCCCAGGGCATCAGAAGTTCAGAGCCGTGAAGCTCCACATGCTCCCCAGCAATGGGCTGGGGAATCTGGGCACTGAGCCACCGTGTGCCAGAGCCAGAAGGGTGTGAAGATCACCTGATCTAGCCCCATAATCTTAGAGGCAAGAAGTGAGGCCCCGAGCGGCACCTATGGCTCAGTGGATAGGGCACCGGCCCCATATACCAAGGGTGGTGGGTTCGAACTTGGCCCTGGCCAAATTGCAACAAAAAAATAGCTGGGCGCCTATAGTCCCAGCTACTCGGGAGGCTGAGGCAAGAGAATCGCTTAAGCCCAGGAGTTAGAGGTTGCTGTGAGCTGTGACGCCACAACACTCTACCGAGGGTGATAAAGTGAGACTCTGTCTCAAATTAAAAAAAAAAAAAGAAGTGAGGCCCAGAGATAAGATCATAACAGCCAGTTGAGGCAGAGCTGGGATTGAGCTCAGAATCTGGACTCCTGGGTGTCTGCTCTACCCAAGAACCATGGAGTTTGGGCTTGAAAGAAAGCACACAATGAGAACCTTTGAGAGCCTCTAAAACCCAGAAATGTCTTTCCCTTCCCCACCCTTCCTCAAACCCACACACCAATGTTGTCCTTTTCTTTGCAGGAGATGGAGTAGCAGCAGATCTCTCGGTCCTGGATGGCAGACAGATTCCTGGGAGAAACCAGAGTACACTTTGCTGAGGCTGGGATAGCTCCAGGGAGAGAGGCTGGGATGGGGAGCAGGCTAGGGAGGCCCAGAGTCTTTTTCTTAGTCAAGAGGCTACAGTGGGGAGGGTGAGGCTCCTGGAAAGGTGTGTTCTGCTGCCACTGTGTGGTGAATACTGAGAACAGCGAGGAGCTGGGCCTGCAGCCTGATGGCTGGGGAATTGGAGGAGCAGGAAGAATAAAGAGCCACCAAACTCACATTTTCTCAATCAGCTCCTTCTCATCCAGTGCTCCTGGTAGGTCCCGCTTATTACCCAGGACCAAGACCTATGGAGAAGGGAGGGCAAGGATTAGGTCTCAGGCAGCTGTATCCAGGTGGTCTGGGTGGCGAGCTACCCTCCTGGGTCCCCCACTTCCTCTCTCCTCCCCCATAATGCCTAGCTGTCACCTGCCCCCAGTGACTCCCTGGGCCCTTGCCCCCTCCCTCTGCTGACCGGGATGCCCTGCAGCTGAGGTTTATCCAGTAGATTGTGGAGCTCATTCTTGGAGGCTTCAATCTTCTCCTGGTCAGCAGCATCCACCATGTACCTGCAGGAAAAAGGTAGGGTGGGGAGAAGCATGTTGACTCCACAGGCTGAGAGGCAGGAAGAAACAGAAGCTGCTGCTTGGAGGAGAAAACAGCAAGCTGGTCACTTCTGGCTCTTGGGCTACCCTGGCCTGGTTCAAAGCAGATGCTCAGTGAATATTTTCTGAATCCATGAAAGTAAAAAGCCACAGGGGGCTCGGTGCCCATAGCTCAGTGACTAGGGCGCCAGACGCATATACTGAGGCTGGTGGGTTCGAGCCCAGCCTGGGCCTGCTAAACAACAATGACAACTGCAACAACAACAACAACAAAAATAGCTGGGCATTGTGGCAGGCGCCTATAGTCCCAGCTACTTGGGAGGCTGAGGCAAGAGAATCACTTAAACCCAAGAGTTTGAGGTTGCTGTAAGCTGTGACACCACAACACTCTACTGAGAGTAACATATTGAGACCCTGTCTCAAAAAAAAAAAAAAAAAAAAAAAAAAAAAGCTACAGGGACTCTTGGGGCCTGCCATTCTCCTGTCCTCCAAAGTCCTACTCTGGGGAAGCCAGTATGCACATGGCAGAGTTTGGGCCCTTTGGGATTAGCTGTAAACCCCTCCCAAAGCAACCCTCTTATGTTTTCATGAAAAGACTAGCTAAGGTTAGAGTGAAAAAAAATGAAAGGAAACCCCAGATTTTCTTTTAACAGGTACCACAGTCTATCACTTCTTCTTTGGGGAAAACTAAACAATCTATTATTTGGGGCATATGCATATATGTATAGAATAAAATTTTGTAATTTTTTTTTTTTTTTTTTTTTTGAGACAGAGCCTCAAGCTGTCATCCTGGGTAGAATGCCATGGCATCACAGCTCACAGCAACCTCCAACTCCTGGGCTCAAGCGATTCTCTTGCCTCAGCCTCCCAAGTAGCTGGGACTACAGGCGCCCGCCACAACGCCCGGCTATTTTATGGTTGCAGCCGTCATTGTTGTTTGGCAGACCTGGGCTGGATTCAAACCTGCCAGCTCTGGTGTATGTGGTTGACACCTTAGCCGCTTGAACCACAGGCACAGAGCCAAAATTTTGTAATTTTTAAAACTTATTTTATTTGAAGTCATGGTCTTTCTATGCTGCCCAAGCTGGCCCTGAATTTTTGGCCTCAAGCAACCCTCTTACCTCAGCCTCCTGAGTAGCTAGGACTATAGGCTTGTGGCACCACGTCCAGCTGAGTAAAATTACATTTAAAAAAAAAAGGAAATGGCTGGGTGAAGGGGCTCACGCCTGCAATCCTAGCACTTTGAGAGGCTCAGGTGGGAGGATCACTTGAGGTCAGGTGCTCCAGACCAGCCTGGACAACATAGCAATTAGCTAGGAGTTGTGGCAGGTACTTATAGTCCCAGCTACTGGAGAGGCTGAGGCAGGAGGATCACTTGAGCCCACGAGTTTGAGGTTGCTGTGAGCTGTGATGGTTCCCCTGCACTCTTGCTGGGCAACAGGGCATGAACTGGTTTCAAACAAACACACAAACATCCTACAAGGGAATAAATCATTTAAATCAGACTTTGGTGACTTTGAGTTGGCGGAGGAAAGCACAGCTATATCTGGTTGCTGATGCTCTTGTTCCTTTTCTTTTTTTTTTTTTTTGAGACAGGGTCTCACTGTCATCCCGGCTAAAGTGCAGTGGTGTCACCGTAACTCAAGTGATCCTCCTGCCTCAGCCTCAGGAATAGCTGGGATTACAAGTACCCACCATCATGTCCAGCTAATTTTTCTATTTTTAGTAGAGTTAGGGTCTCACTTTTGCTCACTCAAACTCCTGAGCTCAAGCAACCCTCCTGCTTTGGCCTAGAATAACAGGTGTGAGCCACCGCACCAGGCCTGATGCTCTTGTTCTTAAATTGGGCAGTGGGTATCCAGAGCATTTATCTAATAAGAAACAAGAAGCAGGCAAAATGAAGGCAGGCCATGCACAGTGTGCCAAGAATAGAGGATTATGTCTATCTAAAAGTCTGCGCCTCGGGGTCCTTGTAGGCAGCAGGGCTGGGGGAAGCTTGGTAAGGCGGAAGAGTCCTGCAGCCTGGCTGTACTTACACAATGGCACTCACTCCTCGGCAGTAGCGCTCCCACATGCTGCGGAAACGAGGCTGTCCTCCAATGTCCCAGAGCTGAGCAAGAAGAGTGTGAGATGGCCTCGGTAGCAGACAGGTAAACAAAACCCACTCCAGCCCCTCCTGCCCTGCCCTTTCCACCATGGCCTCCGTGCTTTCTCTCCAGTTCTCTCCGTCTCTCCCTGAGTCCCTCTGACTCCCCTGGGAGTCTTCTCTACTCTTTCCCCAGCTCCTCACCAAGGGGACCCATGCCTCTGTTCCCCTTCAGCTCATTGTTCCCAGGAGCCTTGGCTGCTGCCCCACAGCACACACACACACACACACACACACACACACACACACACACACACTCCTCTGCATGCCCCTAGCCCGGGCCTAGAGTTTCAGCCTCCTGCCCCTCACCTTGATGGTTACATTCCCTTTGGTGATTTTGCGCATGTTGAAACCCACAGTGGGGATCATGTCCTCATTGAACTGTCCTGACTGGAAAGAAGACTCAGAATGAAAAAAAGTGCAAAAACCAACAGGACCCAAACCTGCCCCTCACCCCTTGCCACAGATCTCTGTGAAATGCAGAGGTCAGGCCAGAGCACCTCAGACTTCCCATGAGGGGTATAGCAGGGGCCCTCCTGGAGCTGTCCTGTAAAGAGGCCCATCTTCATTGGGCAGTGTCAGCCTCTCATTTTAGACTGGGAGAAAATCTTTCCCAAGCTCTAACTTACATCTCCCTGTTGTAACTGAGGCCCCTTTCCTGTATTTAGTCTCCAGGGAAGAGGAAGAATAAATTACCTCTCAGAAAAAGATCCCAAACAGGTTGTGGTCTAATTATATAGGCAAGGAGATCTCAAGGAAAACAGACATATTTTCAAACTAGTAGTAAATATTCCAGTCAAATTTTTTGGAGCAAAGTATATAGGTCACTGCCCAAAATGTAATGGATGCCAGGCCATTTCTGGACTATCCATGGTTTTGGTTTATTTGTACTCTACTCCATTTGTTAAAAAGGAGAATCCACACTCTATATTGCTCATGTATCTCCCCACTAGACGGAAAGCTTCTTGAAAAGAGGAACCAGGTCTACAGTAACATTAGGATTTGTTGAATGCTGGGGAGTTGACTGGAATCCCATTTCCCAAAGCTATTTTCTTTCTGTCTCTTTCTTTTTTTTTTTTTTTAAGACACAGAGTCTCACTATGTTGCCTTCAGTAGAAAGCCGTAGTGTCACAGCTCACGGCAACCTCCAACTCCTGGGCTTAGGCGATTCTCTTGCCTCAGCCTCCTGAGTAGCTGGGACTACAGGCGCCCACCACAATGCCCAGCTATTTTTTGTTGCAGTTTGGCCAGGGCTGGGTTTGAACCCCCCACCCTTGGTATATGGGCCTGGCGTCCTCCCCATTGAGCCACAGGCGCTGCCCAGCTATTTTCTTTTCTTTTTTTTTGAGATAGGGCCTTAGTCTGTCACCCTGGGTAGAATACCATGGAGTCATAGTTTACAGCAACATCAAACTTTTGGGTTCAAGTGATCCTCTTGCCTCAGCCTCCTGAATAGCTGGGACTATAGGTACCCACCATCATACCCAGCTAGATTTTTCTATTTCTGGTAGAGACCAGGGTCTGGCTTTTGCTCAAGTTGGTCTCAAACTCTTGAGCTCAGGCGATCCACATGCCTGGGCCTCCCAGAGTATTAGGATTACAGTAAGAAATAGCTGTGGCTGGTCCCAAAGCTATTTTCAAATAATAATTCTCACTTCTCCCTCTAAATTGTCTCTAAGATCTCTGGATTGTTCTAAACTAGCCACAGGCTTCAAAATGAAGCTAGTTTCAATTCCCTCTCAGGTCATCTCCATGTTCACACATAGACTACCTCTGCGCACCTAGAAGAATTAGGATGAAGGATGGGGTTCCTTTAACCTTGAATCTGAGAGTGACAGCCCTGTTCATTTACCATGCCCTTTTCTCCTATTAGGTGGCAGAAATAATTTGCTTTGGGTCACGTAAAGGGGTCAGTGGCTCTGATTTTTAGTCTAGATGTAAGAGATGACTGGTTTTTATTCAGTGCCTACACTGAGGTCCCACCTGAATAGAGTGCACAGATTCCCTTTTATCTGCAGGCATCAGCCATTCACCATGACTCTAGGATGTGACAGCTGAGTACCCAAGACAGATGCCCAATGACCAAGGAGAGTTGGGGTTCCTAACCTACCTTCAAAGCTAGGCTTTAGAAATCTTCTAAATCCCCTGAGATTGCACACAATCTATGTGTGCAAAGTTTTGTTTGTATGTACAGTTTTCTGGGGAAAGGGTGTGTAACTTTTCTCAGATATCAAAAAGGTCCAAGAGACCCCCAAAGTTAGGAATCACTGAGGAAGAGAGACTGACCTCAAGAACTGCTTCTCTTCTGTAGGGAGAACCAAATGCAGTATAATTTCTTAAACCCCAAAGTTTTCTGGATTGAAGTCCACTCTGCCCCCGTGCATGCAGATTAAGAAATTGAATCTGGGGCAGTGCCTGTGGCTCAGTGAGTAGGGCGCCAGCCCCATATACCGAGGGTGGTGGGTTTGAACCCAGCCCCGGCCAAACTGCAACAAAAAGTAGCCAGGCATCCCAGCTACTCGGGAGGCTGAGGCAAGAGAATCACTTAAGCCCAAGAGCTGGAGGTCGCTGTGAGCTGTGACGCTACAGCACTCTACTGAGGGTAACATAGTGAGACTCTGTCTCTAAAAAAAAAAAAAAAGAAAGAAAGAAAGAAAGAAAGAAAGAAAGAAATTGAATCTGGCTTGGCGCCAGTAGCTTAGCGGTTAGGGTGTTAGCCACATACACCAGGGCCAAGGGATTCGAACCCGGCCTGGGCCTGCTAAAAACAATGACAACTGAAAAAAAAAAAGTAGCTGGGCATGTGGTGGACGCCTGTAGTCCCAGCTACTTGGGAGGCTGAGGTAAGAGAATCGCTTATGCCCAGGAGTTTGAGGTTGCTGCGAGCTGTGACACTGTGGCACTCTAACCAAGGGCAACACAGTGAGACTCTGTCTCAAAAAAAGAAAAAGAAAAAGAAATTGAATCCGAGGAAGGGAATTTAGCTCTTATTTATCACTAATCATGGGGAGGGAGGGATCTTTTTTTTTTTTTTTTTTTTTTGTAGTTTTTGGCAGGGGCTGGGTTTGAACCCGCCACCTCCAGCATATGGGGCCAGCACCCTACTTCTTTGAGCTACAGGCACCGCCCGAGGGAGGGATCTTGGACAAGACACTTTAACCTGTCTGGGCTTCAGATTTCTTACTGCACAATGGGGGCGAAAGAAAAAAGTGCTAGGAAATAATTTTGATACAGCATGGGGAACCATCATTGCTCTTTGGCAACTAGAAAATCCACAGGCTCCCAACTAAATGAGAAGACTAGCCTGGCAGAATGTGACCATGGCAAAGGGAAATGCTGGGAAACCTTCTAGGAGCTAGGCTCCCTAGCACCAACATAGTTCATGGTCAGCTGTGAATGGGAGCTAACACTGAATCAGTTTATGACTTAATTTCCCTGCTAATGTCTCTCACAAACTTACTTAAAGCTGGAATTAACCTTAAGTCGTCAAGTCTGAAATGAGATCCAACCTTCTTCTTTTTTTTTTTTGAGACAGAATCTCAAGCTGTCGCCCTGGGTAGAGTGCCATGGCATCATGGCTCATAGCAACCTCCAATTCAGGCTCAAGGATCCTCTAGCCTCAGTTTTTCTATTTTTAGTAGAGACGGGGTCTTGCTTTTTTGCTCAGGCTGGTCTTGAACTAGTGAGCTCAAGCAATCCATCTGTCTTGGCCTCCCAGAGTGCTAGGATTAAAGGCGTGAGCCACGGCACCCAGCTGAGATCCAACATTTTGTCTCAGACTTGAGGCCCCCTCTGTCCCACTCCCTCTTGAGTCAGCTCCAACTATCAAAAAGTTCTTTATAGTGAGTCAAAAGCAATCTTCCTGTAACTCCCACTTCTTGGTCCTAAGTTGCCTTGGGTACCCTGATACTAGTTCTTCTATAGTATAGTCATTTAAACTTTTAAATATTTGAAAATGACCTTCTTGTTCCCCCTAGGGTTAAACACCTCCCACTTTGCTAGCATCACAACTTTTCAGAACTCAAAAAAATCTGTTTCAGGTTCTTAAAAGCATTTTAAAGTCTCTATATAATTTACTTCCAGCTCACATTAACCTGCTGAGCAACTAGCCATGCTAAACTCAATTTCTATTTACAGCTAGACCTCATAGAGTGAGTAAAAAATACCCTGTAAGGATCTGAGACAAACGGAGACCAAATGAACAGGCAAAGGTAATTCAGAAATTCAGTGGTAGGCATGGGAACAGAGCCCAGGGTTCTGACTCTTCATTCTTTCTGGAAGACACTCAACTGTGATTATACATGGGGTGGACAGAAATGCCAGTGTGGTAGCCCTGGACGATCTGAAAACACTGGAGTTACCCAGACACTGGAATTCCACCTGCTGCCTACCTGGGGTGGTTTCCCTTGGGAAGCCTCTTTTAAAAAGGAAATTTAGCTTGCTCTTTTAGGATATACTAGTCAGTGGATGTTGCATATTTATTATCAAAAAGGGGAATGCAGGCGGCTCCTATGGCTCAGTGGGTAGGGCGCCGGCCCCATATACCGAGGGTAGAAGGTTCAAACCCGGCCCTGGCCAAACTGCAACAAAAAATAGCCGGGTGTTGTGGCAGGTGCCTGTAGTCCCAGCTACTCGGGAGGCTGAGACAAGATAATCGCCTAAGCCCAGGAGTTGGAGGTTGCTGTGAGCTGTGTGACGCCATGGCACTCTACCGAGGCCGATAAAGTGAGACTCTGTAAAGTGAGACACTTTTACAAAAAAAAAAAAAAAAAAAAAAAGAAAAGAAAGAAAGAAAAGAAAAGAAAAAGGGGAATGCATGGACTGGGGAAAGGAGAATGTTCACTGTACACCACAGAAACTCTTGACCCTGGCAGTGAAATTTGGAACTCTTGGGTTCTGTTTCTGACCTGTCACAGCCCCCAACTCTCTAGACATGATGGTGGTCTGGAGGGGGCACTTCTGTCAAAGCTTAGCCTCTGGATCTGGTTTGAGTCCCTGTGGATCCCTGTCCAGGGGTATAGCCTTACTAATGCTCCACAAGATCTTCCCTTGGGACAGGAAGTGACACATAGGCCAAGCCACAGCAACTTATTTCTTCTTTTGGTCTTACCCCAGATATATCCCAGACCTAAATGCCTAAAACCCAAGCCATGTAGGCAGGCCTGCAGAGCCAGAGAGGAATCCCAAGTATTGCTGCTGCTCTGGGAGTCCAAGAGTCCAAGAGCCCAAGAGCCCAAGTGCCCAAGTCAATGTCAAGTCTAATCAGTGGGTCTCTAACCTTAAGGGCAGACAGCGGCCCAGGGGCAGAGGATAGCTGAGAAAAATCTGTGCCAAGAATCCCAGCATTGCTGAAGATCGTGCCCTGACAGATGATGAGCCAGGACACTCTGGGTTGAGGAAGGGGCAGAGGTCATTTGCAGACCCTGCTTCATAAAGGAAGCAGTGCCCAATCATGTGACTATGGGCACCAGCCCCTTCAGCCCTCCATCTGCCCTTGTGCCTCAGGTGCAAGGTAAGTGACATTCCCTCCAGGGAATACTCCCTTCTGGGATGCTGAGACCCATCCAGGAGGCCCATCTTCTGCCACGTTGGGCAGGTGGAGGTATGAGGCTGGTGGCCATATTCTTTCACTGACCTACCTCATCAGCATTTTTAGTCAGTATCTGGTCAAGTCACAGTTCTCAGAACTCCCAGCTTTGGGGCTGGGACAGTCCCAGCCCCTGTCCCAAGCTGCCTCACCCACAAGCCTGGTCCAGCCCCAGCTCTGAAAGGCAGGCCGCAGCCATTACTGCAGCCTCAGCTCACACCCAGGGAGCTCATCTTCCCTTTTTTTTTTTTTTCTGAGAGAGAGATTTTAACTCCTTCCCCACCTCTTCCCTGGCATTGAAAGATTCTTACAATCCACCTCAGTCCTGACTACCCAAAGACCTCAGAGCCTCTCTCACCCAATGTCCCCAGTGGGGCAGCGCCCCTTACAACTCCACTCTGGTTGGGAGTACCTCCTCCTCCAACTTCTGAGTCAGGCGGAGACTCCAGACTCCCTCTGTGGTGCCATCCTCTCTGGACCCCCGGTGTCTAGCCCAGACACAGCAGGTCTTGGGGAGAGGTTGGGGAGGAGGAGTCTGGGCTTCAGCCAAGAGCCTCAGCTGACTCCTCCACCCCCAGGAGATACCCCCCTCAATAGTGCCGAGGCTTCCACTTCCGGCAAGAAGGGGTTAAGCCCTCAGGGTGGGGCTGGGTTTGCCCAGGCCACCTTCCCAAGCCACACAGTCGCCCCGCCCCGTGACCCTCTACACCCGGAGCGGGAAGGCCCGGGACTTTCGCCCCGTCATGCCCAGAGGGGACCTGTCTCAGCCGACAGAGGGTCCCTCTCGCCTCAAGACTCCCTCGGTACCTCCAGCCCCGGGGCGCTAGTCCGGTCTCTCCAACCCTTTCCCTCGCCCTCAGCCACGCCATCCCGCCGAGGCAACAGAGCGAGCGGCGCGCCATCAGATTCCTCCACCTGCCGTACTAGGCCCCAAGCGCCCGGGGCCGGCTCCTCCCCCGCCCGGCGCCCGGCCGTGCCCTGCTATGCCAGGCAGCGACCCCAGATCACTAGGGCGCGGCGCGGGCGGAGACAGGCCAGATCCGCGGCCCGCACCCCGGGCCTGCGGCCCGCGCCCAGCGCCCCGCGCCCAGCGCTGTCTTACCGCGATCACATTGACGAAGGTGGTCTTGCCCGAGTACTGCAGCCCGACCAGCGTGAGCTCCATCTCCTCCTTCCAGAACAGGGCCTTGAACCAGTCCAGCAGCTTGTTGAACAAAGCGATCATGGTCGCTGCCGCCGGCCCCACCCGGTGCCAAGTCCCCGCCGCCCCTCGCTGCCCTCGCGCTGCGGCCCGGAGCGGCCCCTCCCCGGTGCAGCCCGGGTCCCGCTGCTCGGTGCGGGCGGAGGCTGGAGAGCAGCGGCCGACGACTCGCTGCTCCCGAATCGGCTCGCTGATGGGTGTGGCTTCGGGGCCCTCCTCCTCCTGCTCCTCCCGCGCCGCCGCCGCCGCCCTCCAGCGTGGCCCGGCAGTGTCCTGCTCGCACCCGAGCGAGTGCGCGCTCCTCTCTCTCCCAGAGTCGGAGGCTCGGGTCAGCGTGGGATGGGCGGGGAACCTGCGGGCTTCAAGGATAGGAGTTGAGTGGCAGCTGGCGTTGAGGGGCGCTTGGGGAATGTAGAGTTTGATTTATTGCTCCCTCCCCTCTCCCTGGCTGCCTGGCTCTAACTGACATCCCCTTTCCTAAAGGGTGGTGTGGTCGAGGTGGGTGGTTAAGCAGGACCGTTTCCAGGATGAAAGAGGCTGGCTCACCCACTACCCAGGACACGAAGATGAGAGCCCTGTGGAAGGCAGGCCAACGGAGGCCTTTTGTTTCCGGAACCCCCGCCTCTGAGCACCCCTGGGCACACAGCCTATCCTCTGAAAAGGTGCCCAGCAGAGAGTAACAACCATATTGGGTCTTTTCATACTCCATCTTGTTTTATTAACCACAATTTACCTGGACCACTTGTTTAGGAAGCACCTGGCCCACAGTGAAATCGATGCTTGAATTGGATGCTGATTTTTACTAGCGTCGCTGTGATACTGAAACAGATAAAATCCAGGTGGAGGATTTCTGGTAACGTTTGTGGCATGGGAAAACGTTGTGGCAAAAGGCAAAGTTTACTTCAACAGGGGCACTGAGAGAAGGTGGTGTAGATGCCCTCACCCTGCTTCTTCCTGTCTTCCCTGCCAGGAGCTGGCGGCAGGGCTTTCTCAGTCAGCGGGCAGATCACCCCAGCTGGCTGTACCCTGCTAGTCCCCAATCTATGCTGGATGTTCCTTAGGATTTGGTTTTCAAATGTACTCACACATACATTCTATTGTTTTAGTAAAAGGTGAATAAACTATTAATATCAATAATACCTGTCAATTCTATCCCAGAGTTAGACAACCCCAAATAATCAAACAGTTGCCAAAGTGGAGGAATCACAAGGTCTTGGACTGGCATAATATTCTCTTTTATTAAGTGCTACCTTTCTAGTCCCTGCCCCTTACATAAGTCCCTTTTTAGTTCCTAAGGCACATGTTATGATCTGAGTTTGTGTCCATCCAAACTTCCTATGCTGAAATCGTAATCTCCAAGGTGGTGGTATTAGGCAGTGATTAGGTCATGAGGGCCAGGCTTCATGAATGGGATTAGTGGCCTTATATAGAAGAGGGGAGGAGGAGAGAAAGGGAATGCTAGCTCACACCCCTTCTACTGTGTAAGAACAGAGTGAAGACTCTGCCTATGAGCCAGAAAATAGGCCCTAACAAGAGACTAAATTAAAAAGGGCCTTGATGTTGGACTTCCCAGTCTCCAGAACTGTGAGTAATAAATGTCTGTTGTTTATAAGACACTCAGTTTGTGGTACTATATTTTGTTATAGAGGCCTGAGTGGACTGTGACAGTACACCTCTGTCTCACTTCCTAAATTGACTTCAGTTTCGCTTTGTTTGATGTCTCTGGAAGTGCTAGAAAAGTGCATATCCCAGAGGTAAAGATTTGTAGGCTGTTCCTTATCCATGGAGACTTTACTTTCTATTGCTACAAAGAGGCCTCAGAGACCTGAGAAAATGGAAAGAAGGAATGAATCAGTCATCTAAGAAGTCTTTATTTTCCCATCTGATTTCTTTTGTAGAGCTTGTAGCCTCTGAGCTCAGAAACAGGGTTAAGGTGACAGTGCCAGGAAGGGGAGCCTTTGGGGAAATGCAGTTTCTTCCCTACAGACTGGGTCTGAGCTCAGAGCAGGATCAGGCACTTGGGATCCCTCCACCTACAGATAGCAGTGCCTCTCACATGGTTTAAGGAAGGTGGAGGTGCAGGTGAGTCCATCCCCAGGGCTACAAAGAAGGAGGAGCTCCTCAGGAAGGCCAAGCAGAAGCATTAAGACAATCAAGCTCAGTTTTAGCACTGCAAGTTCTTCAGAAGAGGTGTCATGAGTACAGAGACCCAGATGTTTTCCAGGATTCAGTTCCTGGAGGGTTGCTGCAGAGAACTGGTATCGGTCAAGGCAGATCTCAGGGGTGGAGTGCCAGGAGAAATGGTGCCTTACATTCACCCCCATTTCAGAACAGGCACCCTTGTGTTGGATTCAAGGAGGATGAATCCTGGGGTGTGTAGTTTAGCCCTGAGATAGATCTGGGGTCACCTGGAAATTATGTTGATGCTGAGATGAACAAGGGGAGTTAGTTCTCTGGGGGAAATAGTGAGGGCTCCTAGTTCAGTTGAGCCTCCGTGTCTGCATGAAGTGGTAATAACCCAGACTGCTTTTGGAAACAACTGAGCTCTTCAGGTGTATTCTGCAAACTCAGTGTGTGATGGGGTTGGCTATCTAAAACCTGGCTGAGCTCTTTGTCTCGTCTTCTCTCTTCTTTGGGACTTCCTGCGTGCCCATGTTATTATGTGAGGTCATGGAAGCAAAGCAGAGAATGATGGGCTTCCCTAGAGAGTAGTTGGGGTGAGTGGCTGGCAATTTTGGAGTCAAGGGGAGCTTTCTTGGCCTCTGAGTAGTCCCCATACATTCCTTCTTCCAGACATATCAACTGCCAGGCCTGGTTACCTCTGTAGCTTGTTCTCAGGATACATGGGTAGAAACAAAGGTAATCCAAGTCCTTGTTTTCTTTGGTAGGGGAGGGGGGTTCCAACTTTCACAAATGGAAGAAGAGCAGAGAGTCACTGCTAAGATGCTGAGACTATGAAGTCAGGACCAGACTTTTCCCCACTCTTGTATCTGGCCTGTGCTTGGGCTGGGCCCAGGTTGAGGATGAGCATGGAATTACCCTCTTGCCAGCCCAGGAAGGAGATGTAGCTGGAATGGCTGCTAGGAGCTTCTCTGATTGCCTCCCCTTATGGCAGCAAAGCACTTTATGTCCATGTTATTAGATGAGGAAACTGAAGCTCACAAACATCATTTCAGAGGAGACCAGAATACCTGGGCTCCTTTTTTGTTGTAAGTGCCAGTTCCCATCTTTAAGTTCAGAGAGAAACGGGGGGTGGGGGGGGGAGGTCCCACTATGGTCCATTTGGGGCCACTAGAGGAAGCAGAGGAGTAGCCAGTGGTGAAAACCTGGAGTCTGGCCCTTGTCCTTGCTGGTACAGCAGCTCCCTGTGGCTGCAAATGCCCTACATTCCCTCCTCTTGCCCACCCATAGGACCCCACCTATGGGTGGGATCGTGCAGCCCCCTTTCCCTAGACCCACCTTCCCAGGGCTGGGATGGAGTGAGCACCTGGACTGGTGGAGGTTGGTAGGGGTCAGTGGCTGGGCTCCTCAGGCAGCTGGGCTGCATACAGGGCCAAAGTATGATGCAGGAACTGGTATTGCTCTGCAGTCTGGATCATGCCCCCTCTGCAAGGAGAAACACAGCAAACCATGAGTGAAGGAGGGTCAGGGTGCTTGCTGAATGGCTCAAGTCAAACATCCTTGTAGTCCTACTGGGAAAGTCCTAACTTTCTCTAAGAACATGCCACTTATTCACATACACTTATCCTTTATACTTCCTACTTCCCCTGCTGCCCCTCAGACCTTCTTTGAAGAAATCCCTCTACCCCTCACTCAGGGCTGAGCCCTGTGGCTGGGTGTGCCCCGGGGAACTGTCTTCCCACTGACACTTTGTCTTCCCTAACACACTCAGCTCCTGGGGCCAAAGCCAGACCTCTGGTCCCTTGGTGGGGCTAGGGATATCCCTGAGCCCCAAGTTTCCCTCTCGCCAATAATCTTAAAAATAAAAATAGTGGGGCAGCGCCTGTGGCTCAAAGGAGTAGGGTGCCGGCCCCATATACCGGAGGTGGTGGGTTCAAACCCGGCCCCCGGCCAAACACTGCAAAAAAAAAAAAAAGCGATTCTATACATTTATAGAATGTATAAATGCCCATTTCCAAAATACTTACAGAAGTTTTTTTTTTTTTGTTTGTTTGTTTTTTTGAGACTGAGTCTCATTATGTTGCCCTCGGTAGAGTGCCATGGTGTCATAGCTCACAGCAACCTCAAACTCTTGGGTTTAAGCAATTCTCTTGCCTCAGCCTCCCAAGTAGCTAGGATTACAGGAGCCTGTCACAACACCTGGCTATTTTTTAGTTGTGGTTATTGTTGTTTGGTAGGCCCGGGCTGGGTTTGAACCTGCCAGCTCCGGTGTATATGGCTGGCACCCTAGCTGCCGAGCCACTTTCACAGATGTTAATTCATTCCTTACAACAGCTTGATAGCTCCTTGGGGCAGGAGCTCGTGGGAATGAGTTCCCCAATAGCAGGGACCACATTTATGTATCCTCCAGCAGACTTGGAGATATCATCATCAGTCTAGATAAAGAAATAGGGGCCGGGTGGTGCCTGTGGCTCAAGGGAGTAGGGCGCTAGCCCTATATGCCGGAGGTGGCGGGTTTAAACCCACCCCCAGCCAAAAACTGCAAAAGAAAAGAAAAGAAAAGAAATAGGGGCCCAGAGAAGTAGAGTAACAGCTCAGTGAGATACAAGTCCTCTGCCTACAAACCCAGTTGAACTTCTGCATATTACTCGTGGCTACCTAGTATCTCGAACCAAACATTACCAACTTTTGTCTGTGTAGAGAGTATGGGAGGAAAAAAAAGATTGAAGGCTCAGGGTAAATCCAAAAAGTGGCATGTTTAATTCCAGAACTTTAAGCCAAAATTTCAGATAGAGATTTTTTTCCTGGGTGTTACTTGCAAAATCAACAGCTCTTTAAGCAAAAGTGTTCCCTTCCTTGCTTTTGATGAGTGCTTGATGGTCTCATAGCAGTGCTCTGAGGCCCAAAGACACTGATGACACTTTTTAATGTTGTCAGTCTTATTTACATCTGTGGACTCACCTGTCTAGCCGCAGTTGGCACACGATGCCCAGAATGTCCACTTCCCCTCGAGCCTTCAGCTGTTGACAGCCAATTCGGGTGGCGATGAAGCAGCCAGTCCGGCCAATCCCTGCACTGAATGTAGCCAGGGAGGGGATGGGAAGGTCACACGAGCTAGGCCTCAAAGAATGGAGAGTGAAATAGGACCTAATGGTGCTCTATTTGGGGGGATAGGACTGTGGGGGGTGGAGAAAGGCAGCAATGCTTCAGATTCCAGACCCCCGGGGTTCCCGTGGGAGGCAGGCTATGACTAGCACCTTGTGCTAAGCCTCTGCAGGCCACCTCTGGTCCCTGTGAACATTCTGATGATCTCTCTTCTGCTTAGCAGTCTACAGCCGTTTCCAGCTGACAGTCCCCCACTTGCGCACTTGCTGACCTCTTAAGCCCGTTATCTAACCATGACTTCCTTTCCAGTTTGGACCCATCTCCCAGAGCTACCAACACTCAGCCCTTTTCCCACCTCAGTTCCCTCCCACAGTCATCACCCTGCTCGCCTTATCTTGCCCTTTTTAAATTTCACAACTGTCTCAGGCCTCTTCTTCTAATAGAAGCCATGAATGACCTCCTAGCATGTATGCCCTGGTGAGGGGGTTGGGAGACCCCTCTGTCTGTACTTTTTACCTCTATATTCTGTTTTATTTAGGATACACATTCCAAATGGTCTCCTGCTCCCTTGCACCACCTCTTACTCCACTCTAACCCCCTTTTCACTCTGTAGCCAAAGTACTCTTTCAAAATGGCAAATCTGAGTGTCTTAGCCAGTCCTACAAGGTCCCTCATCATCTTGCCTTCATTTGCCTTCCAGACTCATGTCTCATCATTACACCATATGTCAGCAGTCTGTAACCGTTTTGGCAACAGAGATGGGTTTCATGGGAGATAATTTTTCCGTGGTGGTGGTGGAGGCTTAGATTCTCATAAGGAGATCCTTCTCATGCACAGTTTATGGTAGGGTTTGTGCTCCTGTGAGAATCGAATGCTGCCGCTGATGTAATAAGAGGAAGAGCTCAGGCAGTGACACAAGCAGTGGGGAGTGACTGTAAGTGCAGATGAAGCTTTCCTTGCTTTTCCACCACTCACCACCTGCTGGGCAGCCCAGTTCCTAATAGGCCATGGACTGGTATTGGTTCACAGCCTTGGGGCTGGGAACTGTAGCCATAACACGACCTCCAGGCCCAACCCCTAGCTCTGCTTCCAACAATGTATTAATTTTAAACATATTCTCTGGGCCCTTCCATATGCCGTTCTCTCTACCTGGAACACCACACCTTTTCCCTCCTCACTTGGCTAATTCATGTTTCAGGTCTTAGCTTGGCTTGGATGTCCTTTCTCCTGTATACTTTCTCTGGCTAAAGTCTGGGTTAGGCAACTTGGGGCTATGCTCCCCCGTCATACCCCCATCACAGCATCACATTATGTTGTATTTAATTGTTTAATCAGTTGTCTTTCCCACCAGGCTGTAAACCTGTTAGGGAAAACCAAACTCTTTTGTTCACAGCTGTCTCCTTTGCATCTAACACCATGCCTGACAGTAATAGGCTTTCAATAAATATTTGTTGTATGAATATGTGAGTTCCCCACCAGCGGGGATCACATTTATGTATCCCCCAGCAGATTGGGAGCTTCCTGACAATCCATCCCCTCTCTGGATTGTGCACAAAGGAGGTAAAAAGAGCACTTGCTGAATGATCCTGAGATTCCTGTCCAAGTAAGAATGAGGCCTGCTTGATGCTGGTCTGATTAGACCCCTTCCCAGGAGAGAACCAGGGGGCAGGGCAGGGGAGCACAGCACACGGGGTGCTGTGGAGGGAGGGGCCACGCACCTGCAGTGGACCACAATAGGCCTGGTGTGGGAAGCTTCCTCTGGGCTCTCCTCCACCTCAGCCACCAAGCGCAGCAGGGGTCGAGCTGATTCTGGAGTCTGGTGGTCAGGCCAGGCAGAGAAGAGGACGTGCTTTACTGACCGGCACTCTTCCTGGTGCTGGGTTGGAGACAAGGCATGAGAATCAGAATCAGGCTGGGGAGGGGGTGCTGCCCACCTTCTTCTCTGGTGCCAGAGGAGGGCACAGGCTGAAATTTCTCTATGGGGGAGTCATTGGTTCAAAGTAGGCAAGGTTGGCACTTTTCTTGCTCATTGTACTCCACCGCTCCCCCCTCCAAAATGCTGGGAAGGAGCATTGTCCTGGGAGAGGAAAGACCCAAGTTCAAGTCATAATTTTGCCTCTAACTAACACATGACTTGGACAAGGCCCATTTTATTCACCTAGAAAATGGGGACAGTGATATCTAATTGGTTTACTTTCCAGGATGTTTGGAGGAGAATGGGTTGCTAGAGAAATACTTTGAAAAATGTAAAATACCATATAATCCCAGAGGGCATTTTAAAAGCACTTTGACATGTGTCATTATGCATCTATTCCAACTTCCTCTCATTCCTTCAGCACAACTCCTGGACCCTACTTCTCCTCCCTCGGACCATTCAGCATGGATAGACTATGATTTCTCTTGGTTTCTTGTCGGTTTGTTGGCTCTGCTCTGTTACACTAGAGGCTCCCTGAGGAGAGTCCAACTTTCTATCTTTGTTCTATGGCTTAAAATTATATTTTAGATGTGGGGTTTTTTTGTTTTTTTTTTGAGACTGAGTCTCACTATGTCACCCCAGTAGAGTGCTGTGACATTACAGCTCACAGCAACCTTAAACTCTTAGACTTAAGCGATTCTTTTGCCTCCGCCTCCCAAGTACTTGAGACTATAGGCACCCGCCACAGTGCCCGGCTATTTTTTGTTGCAGTTGTTTAGCTGGCCCAGGCTGGGTTTGAACCCGCCACCTTTGGCGTATGTGGCTGCTGCCATAACCACTGTGCTAAGGGCGCCAAGCCAGATATGGATTTTAAAAGGTTTCTATGGCTCCCAGTGAAGACTCTGCTGGAGTTCCAGAGATGCTAGGTGTGGCTCAACTTCTCTGTGGACTAGGCTTGGCCCTGCGATAGTACCTGGATAGTGAGCTGCCGCACAGTGTATTCTGGATGCTCTTTCATGTCCTGGATGCGGATCCGGAAGGGTCCATAGGTTTCCTCTTCTGTGGGCCAATAGTGGACACATTTCTAGGAGAGAGATTGGGGTTAGAAGAGGGGCAGCCTGTCATCTGGAGCAGGGCCCAGGGCAGCATGGAGGGGGGTGGTATCCCCTCCCCATGATCCACTCCCACTGTGGGGGATCAGCAACCGGGACCTGGCTCTCCTGAGCTTGACACCACAGATGGGACCCTGTCCCATATTTTGGCTGTGAACAGCTTCCCTGGGGTACATCTCAGGGACCTTTCTGAGAGGTGTGAGCCAGGGCTGGTTCTCAGGGAAGCCTCTGGTCCTGAGCTGCCCTGCCTGGGCATGTGCACAGGGTGGTATGGTGGCATAGCCCTTACTAGGTTCACCAAGGACTGTGGCTGTGCCTCCTACCTCTTTGCCCTCTCGGAGCTGAGTGAGCATGACAATGATGGACACTTCTTCTTGCCATACCATCTCCCAGAAGTCCGACACTGTGTTGGGCATGGGGCCTTGGGTTGCGATGTAGACCTTCTCCTGCCCATCATAACCCTGGAAAGGTGGAAGCACAGGAGAAGGGGTGGCAAGCAGTGAAATTAGAGCTCTAGGGAAATCCCAGATTCTGCAGGTGCTGGGATCAGACTGAAGCCTGTGAACACACACACATAGACACGCCTGTGCACGGATGCACATCCAGAAGCCATGTGGTGGGAAAGATGTACATTCTGGAGTGAGGATCAGATCCCTGTTCTGCTAATTCCAAGTTGTGCCACTGCAAACTGGTTACCTAGTTTCTGTAAGCCTCAGTTTTCTCATCTGTAAAATGGGCATAATAATATCCATCTTGTAGGAATTAGTGTGGATTAAATTCATTAAGAGTTGAGCATATAGCAAGTGCTCTAAAATGTTCATTTCCTTCCTCTCCTGTGGCGTTCTTCTAGCATGAAATACCAAAACAGTGGTATTTGGTATTGCTGAATGACGATTCACTTTTGCATGCTACTTATATATATTTAGTAGCAAAATGTAGCACCCTCTCTGTAACCTGTCTTTTTCCCTTTCAGGATCCTCAGCTTCCGGTTCCTCAAATGATGGTGAAATCCAGACCATTTCACCTGGTTTTGGCCAGCAAATGGAAGAATGGAAGATTGTGTTTTCCCACTGCTTCCCTAGCTAACAGCTTTTCTCTTCTCTGCTCTCCTGACCGCAGTTCTGCCCACTTTGAGCCATTAGGGAGCACTGCAGCTGGATGATACTCTCAGACACCTTCAGACACAGCCCCACCTCCACCCCATTCCCCACATTGCCATTGCAGCCCCGCCACTCACTCGAATGTAGTTGGCATTAATGTAGTCTCCATCCTCCTGGCTCTGTTCCCGACCAAGACAGACGCGGCTCTGGGGATCTAGAAAGTAAAAATCAGTGGAGATTAGAGATCAAAATGTAACCAACTAATGCAGACTCCAGCAACATCAGAAAGAATAGAGTTCCTATGATCATCACGGTACCTTGCGTATAGCAGGTAGCCTGATACCCAATGAATTATTGGGATAATTGGGAGCCATAGAATGTTTTTGAGCAGGAGAGTGACATGATTGAAGCAATAATCTGGGACAGTTAACTGAAGAAACAGAATGGAGCAGCAGAGACCAAATGGGAAGATCAGCCAGGATTTAGAATAAGATTACACCAGTAGAAATGGAACAAGAGATGTTGTAGAGGAAGGATGTTTTTTTTCTGACAGTGATTATGGGATTCAGATGAGTGACCTGCCTAAGATCATGTAGCAGTGAAATGGGACTAGAACTCAGATTTCACTCAGCCACAGGCATTATGGCCTTTCCCTCTAAGGGTGGTGGGAGGCAGTACATAGTATTTCTCCAAATCAAATCCAAACACTGATGAAGAAATTGGCTTATAAGGAAAGGAGAGGAGACTTGCTTTCCCTGTGCCAGCCTGGTTATGGACAGAGGTACCCCACAGAATCTCAGGCAGAAAGACTTTTCCCTTCTCAGGTGCCTGCAGGACTCTTTAGAATTAGGCCAAGAACATTAATGTAGTGTGTAGAGTATTAAAGCAGGAGGTCTACTCCTGCTCACAGCTTGGATGAGTGCTAGAAGCCCCTTGATGTGCCCATGCAGGCAGAGGGCATACCAGAAGGGTTAGTGGTAGGCAGCACCAGTGTGCTCAACTGAGCTACAAACTCTTCTGGGAGTCACTAGAGGTGAGCTAGCCCAGTGAGGCTGCTCTGTTGGGAGAGAGGAGGGAGGGAGAGGCTCCAAGGGCCTTAAGGTCCAGAGGCCTCTTACCTACCTCAAAAATGGACAGTGCTAGCCCTGGGTCTGTCAGCTTGTAGGGTCAGCCCCTTACAGCCCAGGTCTGTTGTCACAATCTCTCATTGCTCTCTTGCAGCTACTGCCCGGCCTTTGTCTGACTTTCTCATTGCCCTCCTTTCTGATGGTGTCTTTTCCACTGCAAAGATTTGCCAGGCATTTTCCATATGAGAAGAAGATGAAGAAGAAGGTTTGGTGCAACTAGCTGTGCAACCATGGACAAGTTATTCAACTTCTCTGTGCTTCAGTTTCCTCATTTATAAAATGGGCATACTAGGATCATAGTATCAATTTTGTGGGATCATTGTGAGAAATGAGTTCATCTGAAGGATTTAGAGTCATGCCTGGCCCACAGTGAACATCTGCAAATGTTTTTGTTGCTATTGCTGTGGTTACTGCCTCTTCTTCCCCTAGCTGTGTATGTTCTGGGATTTCTCAGCTAAAAGTAAGGCAGTCCTTCCCTGGGGGAGGCTGTGCATCCTGCCTCCTGAAGTTCTCCATCCCCAGCTCAGTATACACCTCCCTCGATCCCACCTGCAGTCTTTACTTGGCAAGATGGTCTTGTATCGGTCCTTGGAGGCGTGGCCAGGGATATCCAGGTCTTCAGGGCTGACAAAATTTGAAGGAATCTTCTGGCAGGGGGAGGAAATGAGTGAACAGTTGATACCCTGTCCAGCCTCCTCTTTTCCTCTCTACCCTAGCTGGGCCCTGGCCATTCCTTCTTGGCATTAGTGTGCAGATCCAGATGGGGTGGAGGCAGAAGGGAAAGCGTGGGGGTGACCCTGTCCCCCGGGCTCTGGAGTTCTCTTTTCTAAAGAGCTCATGGTGACTATGACAGAATGGCTGCCTCTAATACTGTGAGGCAGAGTGACTCCATGGGGACCCCAAGTTCTTACCAAGAATTCTTCCTCCAGCTGCTTGGGGCTGGGTGGCTGGTGTTGCAGAGTCCAGCGGGTAAGGGGGTGTCCAGCTGTACGTAGAAAGTGCAGGGTGACCTCCCGGGGTGTGTTCACTGAGCAGATGGGCTCCACGGCTCCCAAGGACCGCACGTCCAACATCAGAGCCACATTGGAGCCCCGCCTGCAGACACAGCCACCCAGTGCCTAGTGAGCCCCCAGTGTTTGCTTTTCTGACAAGTATTATTATTATAAGGCACATCTGGGGAGGGCGCTCCTTATCCTTCCCTTTACTTGAAGGCCCAGGGAACTTGTGGGTTTAGGCCCTGCTATATGCTCTTCTCCCTTTGTCAGTCTGAACAGGGCAGCCTTGAGCCCAGCTGCTCCTTCTAAGGCTGTCCACCTCTTCCCGCTCCGGGCCAGGCCCTGAGGCTGCAACCTGCAGCCAGTAACAAGAAGGCTGCTGGCCTTGCCCCAGGGACTGCTCAATCTAATCTGAGATTTAGGGAGCAGGCTCAGGGCTAACATGAAACTTTGTGGCTCCAACGTGCAAAGGCATGCAAATGAGCACATTGGTTTCCTTTCCCAACTGGAGTCAACAACTGAGGACCCTCTGGGCTCAACTCTCAGACCTGTAGGTACAGATAGGGGGAAGGGAGTAGCCGAATGGGGGCTCACGGCTGGGGATGCTCCCTCCCCTAGGAAAGATCTCACCTCTCCTGGAGCCGCACATGCTTCTTGGCTGGCACTTTGGTGGGTGGAGGCTGGGTCATGGCTGCCCCCAAAGACAAGGTCAGCGGTTGTGCTCTGGAGCGCCCCCCACAGGCCAGGACCATGCTGGGGGTGGGGGTACTGGGCCCAGGGGAGGCTCACTCAGCCATGAGGTCTGCCTGAAAGACAGAGTCCTACACTGCAGATTTCTGGCCTGTCTGGCTGGCCAGAAGGAGGCTCCCGCGACCAGGCCAGCTTTCTGCTTCGTTTTCACTGGGGGTATCTCTGTTCACCAAGAAGTGGCCTCATTTTCACTATGGAAAGGATAGGCTCTCTTTGCTGGGACCCAGGAGAGTGGGCAGTCTGGGGTTAGAGTAAGGGCAAAATAAAGGGTAGAGATTACAGAAGAAGATAGGAAAGAATTCAGAAGGAGGAAGAGGGAGAGGGGAGACAGGCAAGAGACCGAAGTCCATGGGGCTCTGAGCTGGGTCCAGGTGAGAGAAGGCAAAGGAGGGAATATAAAATATATGTTCCCTAGAGAAGGAGGCTCAAATAAACTGTCACTGAGCCAACCGGTGGCCCTTCTCCCAAAGGACGAATTTGAGGCGTCCAGCAGTATTGGAACTATTTGGGAATCCAGAGGTGCCAGGCTGCTGGCCTCTAGCAGACAGGGTCCTTTCCTAACTGCTGCCAATGCCACTCTCAAGTTTATTTCTGGCTTCTGGGGTCTCCATCCAGGGAGGTAGGCTGGGGGTGTTTCCTTCCTCCTCCTGCCCATCCCCCCGTCTCCCGCCTCTGTAACTGTCACAGGAAATGGCCTCACCAAGCCCTTGAATGACAGTGCATGGTGAGGCGACAGCTGGGGCACAAGAGGGGGCATGGAGGTGATGGGACTATCTCCTCTGTGGACGCAGTCCCCATCTCCCAGAGCAAGGGTCACAGTAGCTGGGGAGATGGGGGTGTCAGAGTTGCCAAGGCCATAGGAAGACGCAAGGGGACGGAGGAGGCCTGGTGCAGGTGTGAGTGGCAGAGATCCTCTTGCTACAGGGGGGCCTTTTAGCCTCTCCTCTCCTTGCAGCTCCCTGTGGCTTCCCTGTACTTCCAGCCTTGGGGACATCAGGTCTATTAGCACCCATTCCCCAGCCAGGCACTGTCGCACCCAACTCAGCCTCTCGCACACCCTCCTTGGAGATGCCCTCCCATTTCTCCGAAGTTCACACCATCCCAGGGCCATGAACTTCAACTCCCCTCTTCAGGTACTTACTGAAGCAGGTGTGGCCCCCAGGCTGCCTCTTGCCAGCTGTCTGTCTGTCGGTCTGACTTTTAGGGCTGAGAAGGCTTCAGGAAGCCAGCTTCCTCCCTCCGCCCCTCCTCACTGCCACCCACGCACACCCCAGCTGCATGCTGCCCTCCTGTGTCTGCCGCTGCTGCCACCAGGGGTCGGGTGCCTCCTGCCTGTGCCCCTCTGGGGCCCACGGCCCTGCTCCCTGAGAATAAGCAAAAGGCTGGGCCTTCCCTGACTACCTGGCTTCCCCTAGCTTTCAAATCCTCTTCTCTCCTGCTGTATTTCTCCTCTGGGTCCTTGTCATTCTTGTCCAGCCTCTGCCTGCTTGCTAGGCAGTGCTCAGCTGTCCCCTACTCAACCTGACCTTGGACAGAGACTAATTTCTACTTCTTTGCTTCTGTTCCAGAGTTCACTCTCTGGGAGCCCTTGTAGCTTCAAGACTTGGGAATTCATGGCCAAGTACTGGCCACATCTTCCCAGAGCAGATGTGGCACAATTTTGGGATAGGCAGAGGAGGAGGCAAGAATCCATCCTTTGCCAGGAGAAAAGAGGGCACAGGGGCACACCCCAACTCTTAGCTGCCTCTACCTGAGTGCAGGCCAGCCAGTCGGGAAGCAGATAGCCGAGATGGCTTGTGGGAGAGCCTGAGGGGCTCCCCAGGGTCCCCAGCCACCTCTAGGCCTCCTCCCAGAACCCTGATATCTACTCAGAAGACTTACAGATGGTGGATAGTCTCTGGCCCTCACACCAGGGGACTTCCATGTCCTCTTCACTGCTGGGATGCCTGGATGCCTGGGGCCTGGGAAGTAGCCCCCAAGTGTAAGACTCCACTGCCCCCTGCCCTTGCCTGGCCTTAGCAGGCCCCTTGCTGGGCAGCATCTTGGCCGGTTCATGCTCACTGCACATCTCCTTCTACCTTCTAACATTCCAAACACCCTTCCCGGCTCCCAACACACACAATCCACATCTTCTTTCTTCCTCCCACTTCCCTGATTCAGCTGTCAAATGATGACAGCAAAAAAAAGAATGATGTACAATAGGCACAGGGGGTAGGCATGCTGGAGGGGGTGGTGGGAAGGAGGCTGGCCTTCTGCTGGCCCATGGGGGAGGGGGGTTGAGATGAAGACCAAGAATGCCCTTCTGGGGCCCAGAAGGCTCCCAGCAGCTGCACCTACTCTTAGCAGCAGATACAAGGACTAGCTCTTTTCTGAGCCCCTCCATGGCTGGCTGATCCTGGCTCCCTCTTCCTTGTAGCCTGTGCTCCTCTGGGGAGTGGGTGGGTTTCCCTGAGGAGGAGACTGATTAGAACTGGAGAAGTGTTTGGCTCTGGGGTGGAGGGGAGCAGGAGCCTGGGCATCCCTGACGTGCTGTGGGCAGTGACCTGAGGCTGGCCTCCACCTTACCCCTCAACACCAGTTGGGGCCCTGGGGGGATTGGAAAGAGGGCCACCACCTCTGGGCCAAGCTGTTGATTGTTATCAAGAACAGGAAGCTAGGATACCACAGGTGTGGGGAGGAGGAAGCAGGCAAAGTCTCCCTACACTGGTCTGCCCAGTGGCCCTAGGTTTCCAGAGTTCGACACCCACCCTGTTGGCTGTGAGCACACCCCTTGCCCCTCAGGCTGGGGCCTGGCAGTGGTTTGACAGTTAGAAGCTGAGCTCCTGACCAGGGAGCAAGAAAGCTGGGAGCCAGGAGCTGGGGAAGGTAGTTGGTAGTGGGCTTGGGGATAATGATTGGGCACTGACCAAGACCCTGAGGATACCCTGTTTCCTGTTCGTGGGTTTGGAGTGGAAAGGATACTCCTTGCTTCTGCCCACACCATCTCTTGTTTCTAGTTAGAAATGCCTGGGCATCCACTGAGGGGGTTGGCCGGAGTGTAGGACGGGTGAGGGTGCTGACTGCCAGCCTCAGATGGGAGAAAATGCAGTCCCAGCCCTGTGCCAGCCCTTTCCCAGCCTGGCCTGGGGGCCTGGCACACTCCTCTCTGCCCTCTCTGGAGTGGGCTTTGCCCCATCTGGGCTGCTTTCAGGAGTGGCTTCTCCCCTCTGGAACCCTCCACTGACTCCTCAGGCAGATCTATCCCAAGCAGGTGTCAAACTTCCCATCATACCAATTACTTATTTGTCTTCCTGAGCTGGGATTTAGGTTCTAGCCACCCTCAGCTCCAGAGATAGTATAGTGAGAGCTGGAAGAAACTGTAGCTTATTAGCTGTGACCGTGAGCAAGGCACTGAGCCTCCTTGAGCTCCCTCCCTCTCAGGGGATGATAACAACACCTCTCGTCAGATGGTGTGAGGCCTGTGAAGTCCTTTGCTCACAGTGGAGCTCAGGAGTGACCAGGCCAGTGGAAGAAGGCTGGGGGAATGGGCCTGGGGGCAGCATCAGGGCATGCCCAGAAGTCCCACCTCTCTCCGGATGCCTTCTTCTTCCTCACTGCTTACTTTCTCTGGGAAACCAGGCTGCCTAGGCAGTTCTACTGCAGTCATGGAGAGGCTCTGGAGGATTTGCTTCTAGGTGCTCCCAGCAGCCCGGGTGGGGCTTAGGCTGCCCTTGGGAGGGTAGAGAGGGGTGTCCTAAGCAAGGTGATGATGGCATCCTGTCCCATCTGAGGCTGTGGTCAGTGCCCTCATCCTTCCCAAGCTCTGCCCACATGTCCCCTAACTCTTGTTTCCCTCTTCTGGTGATTCCCAGTTCCAGGGCTGTGAACCACACTCCCTGTCCCTGGTGTCAGAAGACCCTAAGGAGGGGTGGGAGTGGGGGTAGGATGATATTTGGACTTCCCAGAAGTCTTTGTTCTCCAGCAGCCCCTAGGAAGCGGGGAGCTTCTTGCCAGACTATCGTTGATCCCCAGAGGTAAAGGCTGCTGCCCTATACAATTCCAAGGGGATAGGGTCAGGTGCTGGGGGTCAGGACTGTGGGGTCCTGAACATTCCTCTGGTCCCACTGCCCTCCCTGGCTGCCCTCCTCAGGTCCTCTCTGGAGAAGCCAGGGGATCCTAGGTATCTGTTCCTAAGTCCTCCCACCCCCTAAATCCTGGGCCAGCCCAAGCCAGCTTGTTCTGCCCCAACTTTACGGGCCCAGGTTTGTCCTTGCTTGTGTGGGGGAGGCAGAGACACAGTGAACTGGGATCTAGGAAGCCTCATGCAGTTGGAGGCAGGGAGACACCGGAGGAGACACAGTGAGTGGGGCAGAGAAGTGCTGTTAGGAGCATGGGCCAGCCAGTGTGAAGTCTGTGTGACTCTGGATTTCTCCCAGGACTGTATCCCCATCCCAAGGCCATACCCTTGTGTAGGACCCTACAGTTACAAAGTTACCCATCCTGTTGCCTTTTGGGTGCCTGCTGGTGAGAAGGAATTTCCCATACCTTTACCCCCTGGCTAAGCGATCCAGGGCTGCTCAGCACAGGGTAGCAGAACCCAGTGTGGTGTTGCTGGAACTCAGGAGGAGGACTTTAGGGGAGAAGAGATCCCTCCCTTTCTACCTATTCCAGAGTCAGCAAAATGGACATTTGTTCTATAAGGTGTCACTCCTGTTTCCCGCCCCCTCCGTGTCATCCCTGAATACCCACTCCTGCCTCCATCCAGACAGGTATGCACATGTGTGCACACACACAAGCCCAGACCCTCCCCTGCTCTTTTACCTCCTGGTCAGTAGGACCTAGACCTCCCCCCATTCCCTGGCCACCTTCCCCAGAATGTAGGAAGCAGGGAGAGTGGGAGGCTTGGCTGTCCTGAGCCACCCTGCCCCTCTCCTGCCCAGTGATTATCTTCTTCCAGTGTGGGGGATGCCCAAGGCCTGGCTTCAGGCTGGGGGAGGGCATGGGAGGGACTGGAAAAGAACTTCCTAGGACGGCTGTAGGGAGAGATCAGGCCAGTTCTCATTTGGGAGCCAGGACTCTTGGACCTGTCTCCTGCCCTCCTCTGCTTCTGGCTGGCTCTCTTCATAAGGAATCAGTAAGGTGCTTTGAGACCTTGGGAGGACCCCAGGGGTTCTCTAGGGAGAGGATGTGGGTTTGTCTGTGGGGGTGGTTACCGGGGAGGAGATATAGCTTTTGTGGTACTATTTTTGCTGAATGGAGAGGCTTGGGCTGGGGAAGCTGCTTCTTATTTGTCAGAGCTTTTCTGCGCCCTTCCCAGAGCCCCTCTCCCATTCCCCGAGGCTGCCCCAGACTGGGCAGGGGGCTGGCCCCTGTGCTTGCTCCTGCCAGGTGCCTCCTCAAGGCTCTGTCCATAGGACTAGCTATGGAGTCTGTGCTGCCCCAAGAGGCCTGTCTTTTGTGGGAAGCCTTGGGAGAACCCCCCTTTACCTAAACTCATGTCCTGCTGCTTCTCTTCCACTTAGATTCTGAAGTAGGGTACTCCCCCCCCCCCCCTTCTCCCCTCTGTGGCTGTTAACGAAGACTCTGCTAGAAAGAACACAGTGAGCTGTGTTCCCAGGTGAGGAGGGATGGGGGCAGGATGTTTCCACCACCTCTTGACCATACTGGTATCTGGAACCTCTTCCCTTTCACGTCAGTTTCTTCAGTTGCTAACCCCCCACCCCCCACCCCCCACTGCCTCTCTCAAAAGAGCGCATGTGTGCAAGTGAACACACACACAGCCTAGAAAATCTGATGATTCTGCAATGCTGAGTTTCCAGGCCCCCTTCCAGGGGCCGGGTGGCGGCTCTGAGGTTTGGGGCTGGGTAGAGCGGGGGAGGGACAGGCAGCTCCTGGCTCTGGCCTGAGCAGAGAGCCAGACTGAGCTGGTCCCTGCTGCAGGCTTGTCCTCCTGCAGGGGCAGGCCCAGGGGAATCTGGCTGTCCCAGACGCTGCCTTGGTGTTCAAACTTTCTATACCTGTCTGTTTTCTGCACATGCCCCTCTCCCCACTTCCTGAGTTTGCTGTGAGTCCTGGGCTTCCCTCCCAGGGCCCAAAGCCATTTCTTCTGCTCTCCCTCCCTTCCCACCCTCAGCTGTCTTGGGGTGGGAGCACTTGGGTGAGCAGCTCAAGGTGACTAGCTAGTTGTAGGCCAGGGTACAGCAAAGCCTCAAGTTTAAGGTCTTTGAGGCCTGGCATCAGGTAGGCTTGCCTGGGCCTCTGAAGTGTCTGCAACCAGGTAGGGGCTGGAAAGGGCTGGGGGGATCTAGGAGGGCACTGCTGGTCTAGACAGAGGAGTGGGGAAAGGCAAGCACAAGTTCTAGGCGCTTGAATCAACCGTTTAGGGGTTCTAAGCTTAGAGGACCTCAGTTTGGGGAGTTTGGAGCAGGGTTTGCATTCTCTGCAAAAGTCCAAAGTCCCAGGTTCAAGTCTAGCTTCTCTCTGTACACATATGTGGCCTCAGGCCCTTTCTGGATATCAGCTTTCTTACCTGGGCAGGGAGGAGCGGGTGGGACTAACTGAGTCGTAGGGCTCGGATAGGTGCTAGATCTACAATTGCTGTGACTTAGGGCTCTAATATGCTTCTGTGGTGCCATATGGACACACACTCAGCTAGTCCAGCCACTCAGGACACAGGAACACACTTCCACATAGTAACACCAGGACAGCACACACACGGAAACACAAACACTCTATCTAATATAAGTTGATGGAACCCGGGGACACCACGCTTTTCTCCCGAGGTCAGGGAGTGGGGGAGTGAGCTGCCACTGCAGTGTGTCCATTTGCAAGGCTGATTCACAGCTCAGGCTTCTCCAAGAGCTCAGGACCTTTTCTCCCTCAAAGCCAGCTGCTGGAGTTGGGGTGGAGTGGGGGGAAGCAGAGAGAAGAGGTGGGCCTGTCTATAGACTGACAGTCATAGTCCCCTTCCACCTTCTGGGCCCACAGCCAATCCCCGCCTGCTTCTCTTCCCTCGTGAGCCTTGCCAAGGCTGGGCAGGATGGGGGCCAGGGTCTGGGGTTGAGAGGGAACCCCTTGCCCTTTGCTGCCTGCTGCCTGCCATGTCGGCTGGAAACTCTGCCCTTCCCACTCCTGCCCAACAGCCAGCAGGCCAAGGGGGGGGCTGGCTCCTCCCCTGCTGCCTCCCAACTTTCCTCTGCAGACATCAGGATGAGGTCCCCATTCCTGCTCGCTGTTCTTCTCTGGCTCCAGAGTGTTTTGGCTGAGGTAAGGAGGGCAGGGGGGACAGGCCCAGCAGAGGGTCCCACTGTCCAGGGCACGGCCAGGCTGCCCACCGCTCCACAGGGCCCACAGCTGGTCTGCATTAAGCAAGAAGAGCGGCTGCTCCCTCCCACTGGGCTGCGGAGGATGGAGAACAGATTGCTCTAGCCTGCCTGGGGCTGCCTCCCAAGCCCTGGGCATGCCTCTGGGAGATGCCCCTTCGGCTGTGTGAGGGTGTTAACAAGGGATCCTAGCCCTGTCCCTTATGGCTATCCCAGAGGCCTGGACTTCAGAGGCCCCTCTTCTCCCTTGCTTCCTACAGGAAGACCCATGCCACTCCTGGGGAGGAAGCTCAGGAGAGGAGAGTGGAGGTAGGTATCCTCCAGGGATATGATCTTCTGGGGGTTGAGGAGTCGGGGGGTCAGGGCCAATTTTTCCACACCAGACCCTGGCTCTGCTCTGGTCCTTTTTTGCCTTCTCTCCTTCTTCAGGCATGTTGGAAGATTCTGAAGGAACCCTCTTTTCTCCAGGCCCACCCCCTAAAGTGAACATCAGCAGCCAGGGAAAGCCTACTAGCCTCTTTTTGAGCTGGGTGGCCCCAGAGCCAGGTGGGTTCCACCATGACCTCCGCCTCACACGTCTGAGTCCTCTTGGCACTCCAGAAGGGCAGCAGCTCCAGGCCCTCATCAACACATCCAGCTTCGAGTTCCAGGACCTCGTGCCAGGGAGTCGCTATCAGCTGGAAATGACTGCCCTGCGACCCTGTGGACAGAATGTCACCATCACCCTCACTGCCCGCACCAGTAAGAGGCCTAGAGGCTGAGTAGGATGGGCATTGCCTAGGGCTAAGCTGGGAGGTGGCTTGCCCCAAAGAGCTGGCAGGGGGCAGGATACCCAAAAGGGGCAACTTCTTTGCGAACCACATCTGGCATAGTTACCCATCAGAATACTACCGCCAGGAGAGAGGCCCATTTGGCCCTGACCTTGGTGCTATCCTTTCTCTCTGTTACAGTTCCATCAACTGTCCATGGACTGCAGCTGCATAGCCCTGGGAGCCCATACAGCCTGGAGGCCTCCTGGGGTGAAGCCCCTGGAGAGCAGGATGGCTACCAACTTCTCCTTTACCACCTGGACTCCAAGACATTGGCACATAATATCTCCCTGCCTCCAGACACCCTGTCCCACAATTTTGGTAACCTCTCATCAGGTAGTGAGTATGTTTTAGAAGTTATCACCTGGGCTGGCAACCTCCAAGCAAAGACCAGTCTCCACCAATGGACAGGTGAGGTGGGCACTTGGGCAAGGCCCCAGATGGCAGCCAATGCAGGAGTGGTGGGAATGGTTTGGGGGCTCCCTGGTGCCAGGGTCAGGGCATCCTGCTCCAGGGCCCTTTCTCAAGCCAGACTTGGCTTTCTCCATCCTTCTTCCAGCCCCTGTGTCTCCAGATCACCTGGTGCTGTGTACCCTGGGCACCAGTGCTGTGCAAGCCTCCTGGAATGGCTCCGACGGAGCTGCCTGGTTCCAACTTGTGCTCGCAGACCTCCTAGGTGGCACCAACTTGACTGCAGGAGTCAGACGGGGGGTCTCCAATCACACCTTCCTTCACCTGTCTCCAGGCACCCCTTATGAGCTGACTCTTACTGCTGTTGCTGGGCCCCATCAGATAGCAGGGCCCAATGCCACCGAGTGGACCTGTGAGTGCCTTAGAGGTGAAAGGGACACAGCAGAGGCTGCTCAGCTCTTTTCCTCTGGCCAAGTGGCCAGGATACAACTGCTGGGGGAGGGAGCTTCCTCTGGAGGCTCAGAGGGAGTGTCCTTCCAGTTGGCTGGTGGTAGATGCCCACCTGAGAAAGTGATAGTGGTGAAGACAGGTGATCCTTCTGTTTGCTGGGCTCTATGTTAAGCACTTTCTGTGTATTGCTGCCCTTAATCCTCAAAGCAGCCTGTGTAAGTCGTCTTATTCTCATTTTATGGTAGGGAGAGCTGAAGTTTAGAGAAAGAAAGGAGTCAAGTCATGCAGCTATTGAGTGGTGAGCTGATCTGACCCATGTTGGATGCCTGCAGAGCCTGTGGTGACTTTGCCCCAGTGTCACCGTGATTTTACTCAGAGAACTGTTGTGCAGTTGTTAAGGGTAGAGGAGCCAGACTGCATGTTTCTGCCACCTGCTGGCTGTGGGTCTCTGGACAAATTGTTAACCTTCTCTGTGTATTCATTTCTACATGTTTAAAAGGGGTGATAATAGTAGTGTCCACCTCCTAGTGTTATGGGGATTGGGTGTGAAGTACATGTAGCTGGCAGGACCATGCTGGCAGATACATACTTGATCACTAGATCATTTCAATTACTTGTCCATGGCCAGATGGTAGCAGCTAGATCCCAGCATTCACCTGGAACATGGCAAATGGTGGCTGCTAACATCTGGATGAGATGTGCCCCAGTATGTACAGAAAGAAGCCAACGCAGAAAAAGTAGGATTTTTCTCATTCACTGCTTAGGTCTTTCTGCACATACTTGTTCTTTTTCTTCACAGATCCCTCTGCCCCTTTTGACCTGGTATTGACTCCCCTGTCCTCCAAGTTCTGGGCGAGCTGGAAGGTAGGGCCAGGTGCCTGGGATGGCTTTCTGCTGAGGTTAAGTGGGCCAGTGGAGAAGACTGTCACTCTGGGCCCTGAGGCCCTCAACACCACATTCCCAGGGCCCATGCCCAGTGGACTCTATGCTCTGGAGCTGAGGGTCCTGGCTGGGCCCTATGATGCCTGGGTCCAGACTTGCACCTGGCTGGATGGTGAGTCTGTGCTGTTGGGGAGCAAGGTGGGGTCTTGCCCAGCCCATCTGCATCAAGAGGCAGTGGGGGTCCTCACTGTTCAGGGCCTACCTCCTCCCCAGGTCCTGCAGCCCTGCCCAGACCAGACAATGGCACCACGTTGCATCTGGATGGGCTGGAAACAACCAGGGAGCATGGGCAACGGGTACTGCTCTACGCTGAGGGTAGCCCAGGCTTCCTTGGAAACATCTCCATGCCACTTGGTGCCACTCACATCACCTTTTGTGGGCTGGTGCCAGGGGCTCGCTACTGGGTGGACATTGCTTCATCTCTAGGAGTCATCACCCAGAGCCTCGTGGGCTACACACGTGAGTACCAGTCACTGTCTCCCCTTGCCTTGGGGAGGGAAGAGTGGAGGAGAGACTCAGGAAAACTGGGCAGGGCGCATAGACACTGAGTGGTCCCCTTTCCAAACTGCCCCTCTCTTTAGGTCCCCTGGCACCACAATCACTGGAAGTCACCAGGATGGATAGCCCCTCTGATCTGTCCATTGGCTGGACCCCAGCACCAGGGCAGCGGGAAGGCTACAGGGTCATGTGGCACCAGGAGGGCAGCCAGAGGTCACTGGGCAAACTTATTGACTTGGGTCCAGACAAATCCAGCCTGACCCTGAGGAGTCTGGTGCCTGGCTCCTGCTACAATGTATCTGTGTGGGCCTGGGCAGGGAACCTTAGCTCCAGCATCCAGAGGACCTGCACCTGTACCTGTGAGTTCCTAGTGGCAGCCCCTGGGGTCAGTGGGCTGCTGTGGGGGGCTTGTGGGAGGGAGGGGCTGGCTTCCTCTGCTCTTTGCACTTCCATGTTCTTAACAGAAGTCATGAGTACAAGGTGAGGCCTTTCATGAATCTGTCTGCAAGCATTTTCTCCCTCCTACCATCTGGTTGGGCTATTCATCCACCCACCATCCTGCCCTTCTTCCCTCCAACAAATATTTAATGAATGCCTCCCATTTTCTAGGTATGAGGCTAAAAATTGTGAATAAGGCAATCTAGAAAAGAAGACTGACAAGTTAACAGATGGTTTTCTTATATATATAAAAGCATATGATTTTATATATTATATTATGATAAATGTTGATACCTTAATGGGAATGTACATGATGTGTTAGCTTGAACATATTAAACTGCATTCTTATAGGTGAAAATAGCTGAGTATCAGAACTTTTATATGGTTCAATTTCATCTTTTAGGCTTCACAGAAGGGACATGTGCTTAGAGAGTGAGAAAAGGTTTCCTAGAGAAGAGTGAGCTGAGTGAGGATCTTGTAGGTCTGGGTAGGACTGGGGGAGAGAGCTTTAGCAGGAGGCTAAGAGTGCACCCCAGACCACAGGCCAAGAACAGACAGACAGACTGAGACCTTACAGGAACTGACTGTTGGCAGATGAGCTGGAGACCAGACGCTGGAGTGAGAGGGCAGGCACCAAGCTGGGTGCTGGTGGGGTCCAAGTGGACCAGATGACATGCCACAGTCTGGGAGCAGGTGTCAGGGTGGGCATCCCTTCAAGAGATTTTCCTGGGAAGGAAGGAGAGTGGGCTCTGAGCCCCACGGAAGCTACGTTTTTAGACTGGGAGTATTGGGAGCTTGCTTGGTGACCCAGGAGAAGGGTGCAGATCAAGGGGAAGGAGAGGCGGGGATTCGGTTGACCCTAAGTCCTCGTCCTTCAGACCCTGCTTCTCCTGCCAACTTGAGCCTGGGTCTTGTCACCCAGCCTCCTGCCCTGAGGGCTTCCTGGAGTCCCCCGCCAGGGGGAAGGGATGGCTTCCAGCTACGGCTTTACTCCCTGAGGCCCCTTACTCTGGAAAGTGAGGAGACTCTGGCTCTGGAGGCCCAAAACTTCTCCTGGGCCCAGCTGTCCCCGGGCACTGAGTTCCTGGTGCAGCTGGCCACGCTGCGGGGGCCGGACCAGAGCAGCAGCACCAACGCCACAGGCTGGACGTGTGAGTGCCCTTGATAGCACCAAGGATGGAGATAGAGGTGGGGGATCTCTTGGGAAAGGAGGAACCAGAGACTTGGCTCAACTTCTCTTCTTCCTTTCTCTCCACCCCATGAGCAGCTGTCCCTTACCTTGCTCTTTGGATTCCTAGGGGATGCGTGTCCCCTCGTCCTCTCTGTGGCACGTGGGCAGGCAGCTGGGCCACACACCAGCCTGCTGTCGTTTCTGTCATCCTTTGGCACCAGGAGACCTGCTCCCTTCTTTAGGGCTCCCCCAGCACCTTGGCCCCTCTGGCATTCTAGAAAGTGGGCAGAATGAGCGTTTTGCTCTGCCATTCCTCACACTCTCTCACAGCCGACAGCATGGACGGGGGCAGTAGTAGGGACCCAGTCGGGACCTGGCCTCCAGCCCCACCTGGGCCATGAACGGTTACTAATAACAGTGATGGACAATGTTCGATGCGCACTTGGCTAAGTGTTCCGCCTGCGTCCTCTCACTTAAGTCTCATAATAACAACTCCAGTTACCACCATGTCACAGATGAGCAAGCTGAGGCACCGAGAAGGAAAGTAACTTGCCCTCGGTTCCTCAGCAGTATGGGAGTAGTGGGGAGTTAGGATTCAAATTCAGGCAGTGTGTCCAGAGGCCATTCTCCTTGCCACACACTATCCCTCAGCTCTAGGGAGGAGCAGAGAGAGAGAAGGCTCTGGAAAGAGACACGCAGCGGGGCTCCCTCCTCCCTGGAAGCACCCTAGGCCCCCAGACCTGGGTTTGGAAGCCCCTTCTCATGCTGGCCCGAGCGAGCAGTCCTGCTTTCCCTGCCTGCTGAGCCTGTGGTGGACCTGAGGGATCCCCCCAAACACGTCCCTCTCTGATATGTGACTCCCCCACTCCACCCCAGGACTCCCCCTCCACCATCACTGTTTTCTAGATTCTACTCAGAGTCTTCCTGAGGATGGGAGACCTCAGATAGGCTGGGAGGGTGCTGGAAAAATGTCTGGCCTGGGATTCCGAAGACCTGGGTTTTAGCTGGGGCTCAGTCCTAGAGTGACCCTTGGCCCTCTCTGAGGCACAGGGTCCCCATTTAAAGGGAAGTGTTAATTAGGTGACTGGGCCAGGGACTCCAGATCCTGGCCTCAAGCTCTGGGATTGGAGGGGCACCCCTGGGCTCTCACATACACACCTGTCCATCCACTTAAGGTCTTTAAAAGTTCCTTGGGTACTGGGGCTGGGAAAAGACACTTGGTTTAACTCTCATGCTGCCCAGTCTAGGTTTGTCTAGAGGGGTGGAGATGTGAAGAAAGTAAGTGATTGATTCACATGTTCAACAGAGTTCTAGCTTGTTCTCTGCTGCCTGGGATAAATGCTGGCCCTACTTTCCAGCACATTCGGGGGCTTACTTGATACCCTGAGCCAGTGTCTCTGGCTCCTGGTGTTTCTTGACAGCACCAAGGATACAGGCAGCAGTGGGGGATCTCTTGGGAAGGGAGGAGCCAGAGACTTGGTTTAACTTTTCTTCTCCCTTCCTCTCTCTACCCCATCCCTTGCTCTTTCTATAGGTCCCCTTGCCCCTCATTTGGTAAATGTGACCAGTGAAGGTCCCACCCAGCTCCGGGCATCCTGGGTCCATGCTCCTGGAGGCCGGGACAGCTACCAGGTGACCCTGTACCAGGCAGGCACCCAGGTAGGCACCAGCATCGTGGGAGCCGAGGTGGACAGCACAAGCTTTTTGGCCCTGACACCAGGCACTAAGTACGAGGTGGAGATTATCTCCCAGGCCGGGCCCCTTCACACCTCAGCAGCCAACACCTCTGGCTGGACCTGTGAGTGAGCCACGGGGAAAGCACTGAGGAGGAAGAGGTGGGCGGGGCTGCCTCTGAGAGCCTGGGGTCTTCCCTCAATGGCACCTGAGCCCTCTTTAGCCCATTCTCCATTTCTATACCCAAGACCCCTGTGTGGGGTCAGCAAGCCCCTGGCATGGTGCACAGGGCTCTGAGAACCAGGGCCAGCAGCCTGGCTAACCGGCTTTCCTTGCTTCCATAGCTCCACTCACACCCAGTGAGTTGTTGGTGTCGATGCATGCAGGCACAGCCATGGTCAACCTGGTCTGGGCCAGCAGCCCCTTGGGGGAAGGGGTATGCCATGCCCAACTCTCAGAGGCTGGGCACTTCTCCTGGGAACAGCCCCTGGTGCTGGGCCAAGCCAGCCTTGTCCTGAGAGGCCTTATACCTGGACGCAATTTCTCCCTGTCGGTGCTGTGCCAGGCGGGGCCACTCCAGGTGTCCACTCACCCCGTGGTGCTGCCTGTTGGTATGTTGATGTCCGTCAGGGGAGGATGAAGGTGCACTGAGACTCGGGACTAATCCAGGATGGTAGCACTGCCTGCTCTGTTCTGAGCCTCCTGCTCTTTCTAGGTGGATCTGGGCCCGCCCTGCCCTGGGTTATGCTTCCAGTGCTTCACCTGGTGGGCAGTGGTGTCTAAAGGAGAAATTGTTTCTCTGCATAGCTGATGCCCCTTCCTGTGGGCATACATGCCTAGTCCTTTTGTATCTGCTTATTTTGAGAGCCCCCGACCCAGATGTTATCTTCCTGGAGTGCCCTGACACCCACCTAAGGCTCTCCTTTGGTTCCCACAGAGCCTGGCCCCGTGGAGGATGTGCAGTGCCAGCCTGAGCCCACCCACCTGACTCTGAACTGGATAGTGCCCCCCGGGGATGTAGGTGCCTGTCTGGTGGTGGCAGAGGAGCTGGTAATGGGAAAGGATGCTCACCTCGTGTTCCAGGCCAACATTTCCAAGGATGCAGTCCTGCTGCCCAACCTGGTGCCTGCCACTTCCTACCGCCTCAGCCTCACCATGCTGGGCAGGAATGGTCTGTGGAGCCAGACGGTCACCCTGGTGTGCGCCACGTCTGCTGCGGGTAGGTTACTCTCCACTGCCCCCGGAGCCACCTCTGTTCCCTGTTTCTCCCCCTATCACTGCCCACCTGGAATTGTCTGCCTGGGGCTTTCCCTGTTCCCCAAGTCCCAGCCCTTTCCTCTGGCCCTGTTCTTGCTAGTTTGGTACCATACTTTTGGCCTCATGTCCTGGCACCCTCATCCAGGAATCTTCCAAGTTCTTATGTAATTATATCTGTTAGCTATTTGTTGCCAGGCACTGGGAGAGGCACTAGGGATAAGAAGCCACGGTCCCTGCCCTTGAAGCCTGATTGTCAGGCTTGTAGTCAGGACCTCACTCTTCTCCTCTCCATGTCCAGCCTGGCATCCCCTAGAATTAGCCCCAGCCCCCCAGCTGGAGCTTGGGACAGAATTGGGAGTGATGATCACGCCAGGCATGTTTGGCAAGGATGATGGGCAGATCCAGTGGTACGGCGTCATTGCCACCACCAACATGTCATGTGAGTCTTGCACCCAAGAGGGGATGGGGAGACCCTGGCTATTGCTTGGCATGGAGTAGGATATGGGTTCAGAGATTGAGACTGGTAAGAAGAAATATTGGAGCTGGCATCAATCTTAGGAAGGAGCCCCAGAATATTCTTGAGGATGTGACCGATGTTGAATTATAAATGAGAGCATGCTAGAGAAATGGGATAGCCCCCTGTGGCAGGAAGAGAGGCCTCAGGCCCCTGCTCATCTGCTCGGCCCCCTCCCCTTTCCTTTACCAGTGCCTTCGCCTTCCCAGAAAGCCATCAGCCACACGTGGTACGACCACTACTACAGGGGACGTGACTCCTACCTGGCTATCCTGCTCCCCAACCCCTTCTACCCAGGGCCCTGGGCTGTGCCGAGATCCTGGACAGTGCCTGTGGGCATAGAAGACTGTGGCCACGTCCAGGAGATATGCAACGGGCCACTCAAGTCAGGTTCTCAGTATAGGTGAGGGCTCCTAAGCCTGAAGGCAGAGGGCAGGTGTTTTAAGTTTCATTTATGGGTTGCAAATAAACAAAAGCTTTGGACTGACTTACAAAGAGAATGCACGTGATAGTCTGTGTAGCCAACAGAGTTATTTTGACTGGGTTTCCTGGCAGATAAGATGTAAAAGGGAATATCCATTTGTTACATGTTTTTTTCAAAAAGGAGGGTGGGATGGATTCTGTTTCAGTTTGCCAGGGAAATTCCAAGGATATCCAGGCACCTATTTCTAGAGCTTCTTTTGGCTCTGAGAATAGGGCTGAGGCTGGTTTGTCCAGGGTAGCACAATATATAACCTCTAAACAGTGAGGGAAGCTCTCACCGTCTGAGTGTCATTTCTTCTGACCCAGTTTCCTGGGGGTTCGGGGGTGGAGGTGTTGCCTTATTTGTCTGCCCCCCGCCAACAGTAGGTCCTGTTTCCCTGTCCAGGTTCAGTGTTGTGGCCTTCACCAGGTACAGCCCTCCAGAGACCATTATCTCCTTCTCCACCTTCTCAGGTAAGGCAGGCCAGAGCTCCAGCTGGACCCTGGAGAGAGGGAGGGCTGCTGAGCTCATTCCTAACCAGTAGCAAGAGGGACTGAGCTTAGACTCCTGGGAGAACATGTCCTACCTTGCAAGCGTTGGGAGGACCAGTGACAAAGGTACTCTTGGTGCCAGACATGGCCTGGATGAACTGAGAGGGGGATGGCGAGGTAGAGGTACTGAAATGTCCCACTGCTGTCCACGATCACACTGCCTGGCTGCTCTGCCCCTCTACACCCAGCTGCTCCTTGGCCATGGAGGTTCTAGAACAGCTCTGTCCAATAGAAACACGAGGCAAGCCACAAATGCAAGCCTCATATGTCATTTAAAATTTCCTAGTGCTAGGAAAAGGTAAAAAAACGTTCAAAAGGTAAAAATAAGTCAGCAAATCAATTTTAATAACATTTTGTTTAAATCAAGATATCTAAAGTATCATTTCCACATGTGCCCATTAACATTTCTAATAAGCTATTTTACATTCTTTTCTTTCTTAATAAGTCTTTGAAATCTGGTGTGTATTTTACACTTATAGCAAATCATAAGTTAGAATATCCACATTTCAAAAACATAATAGCCATATGTGGCTAGTAGCTACTGTATAGGACAGTGCAGTTCTAGAAGGTTCAGGAATCCAGACCTTTACTCTCTTCTCTTTGATGGTGTCAGGGAAGGTAGTAGGGTCTTTGGGGCATTCCCAGGAGCTGGAGGCAGGAAGGGCTTGCTGGGTGTTCCCAGTTTCCATCCAGATGTCCTCTTAGGCAGCCATCTCTGACCTTCGTTTGGTATCTGGGACTTCTGAGGATAGAAAGTTGTCACTGTGGCCTCCACCCAGAAAGTGCCAAGTCCAAGAGAGTTTAGCATGGCCCTGGAGGGTCAGTGGGTCAATGCTGATATGTTCCATTCTTCCCTTGTCTTCCACAGAGCCCCAGGCCAGCGTCTCCCCAGCAGCAATGCCCCTGTCTATAGTGGTGGGCATTGTGGTGGTCTGTGTCCTTATCACCTGTGCCACGCTGGGCCTGCTGTGTTGGAGGAGGGTGAAGGGACAGAGGCGAGTGAGAGGGGAGGCTGGAGACTGGGAAGAGCTTTCTGCCCTCAGGCTACCTGTAACATGGCTCTTCATCCTTTGCAGGGCACAGAAGAATCAGTTTTCCCAAGAGCTGATGGCTTATAACCTGCGGTGAGTGCACCTCCGTGCTCCTCATGATGGCGAAGAGGGCAACAGACCCCTGCCTTGCACAGGCCAAGGTGGCATTGCCAAGGCTCCCCTGGCAGCCTGCTGTTCTGTGGCTGTATCCGGTTAGGGGCTGCAGGTCTCTGCCAGACCCCCATTCTTCTTCCTCAGCCTCCACCACACCCTCTCAAAGGCCTTTTCTATATCACTGGGAGTTCTTGCTTCCCACTTCTCTCTGCCTAAGCTTCTTCCTTCCCCTCCAAACTCACTGTGCAAGTCAGGACTTTACAGAGAAACAGAACCAACCAACACGGGGTGAGTGTGTGTGTGTGTGGAGAGAGAGACAGAGAGAGGAAGAGAGAGACAGACAGACATTTACTTTAAGGAATTGGCTTATGTGGTTGTGGAGGCTTGGTGAATCCAAAATCTGATGGGGGTAGGCCAGCAGGCCAAAGACATTAGCAGAAGCGTTTGTAAGCAGCCAGCTGGCAGAATTCCTTCTCACCCAGGGAGCTCAGTCTTTGTTCTAATAAGACCTTCAACTGATTGGACAAGGCCCACCCATATTAGGGAGGGTAATCTGCTTTACTCCAAGTCAGCCCATTTGAATGTTAATCTCATCCAAAAAAACACCTTCACAGAAACTTCCAGACCAATGGTTGAACAAATATCTGCGCACCATCTCCCAACCAAGCTGACTCATAACATTAACCCTCACACCTATTCTAGCTCTTAACTTCTTCTTGACTAACCATATAGATTGTGTCAGGCCAAACGGTGACTTTCCATTGAACCAAACTTTTTTTTTTTTTTTAAGGCAAGCATAAGACAAAGTTTATTGAGAAAGATAGGTTTACAGAGTAAGAGCAAGATATAGGCTTATAGAGCAAGATATGGTCGCCATAGACAGCAAATGGACCCCATTGTCTTGACAAAGAAAAGGCAAATAGGCTGTTGAACCAATATTAATTGAGCACTGGCTGTGCAGAGAAGCCCTCTCCTGTGTGCATTCACCTGTAGCTTTTGTCTCCTCTGCCTCTTCTTCCTCTCTGCTCCTCTGAGCTCCACTTTGGTGGTTGGAAGCCCAGGCTGGGCATCAGAGGAGCTTGCTGGGAATACATGCTGTTTCACACCTGGGGGTGGAGCCCAGGGTCTACATCCCAACAGGTCCCCAAGTGATCAGGCATGCAGCCAGGACTGAGGTCCTCTACTCTGTACCTGTCACCCTGGGGAGGGGAGGAGAGGACTCTGCACACCCTAGCATGGGAGCCTACTTCCTCTCTCTCCTCCCAGGCGAACCCACCGGCCCATCCCTATCCACATCTTCCAGCAGAGCTATGAGGCTAAGAGTGCTCATGCTCACCAGGCTTTCTTTCTGGAGTTTGAGGTAAGGCCTATACCACCCTCAGGTTCAGAGGAGACAGAAGCTGTTGGGCTTCTAGGCTGGGCTGGACCTGCCTGAAGGTCTGGGAGGAACTCTCAGCTGTGCACCCGCCACCTCTGCTCCTCTCCTGGTGCGGGATAAGGTGGGTCTGCTTCAGCAACCAGTGGTTGTCCTTGATCTCTGCAGGAGTTGAAAGAGGTGGGCAAGGAGCAGCCCCGACTGGAGGCTGAACACCCCGCCAACACTACCAAGAACCGTTACCCACATGTGCTACCCTGTGAGCACTGGGAGCAGGAGTGGGGCATGGTGGAGGTCCAGGGCGTGGCACAGAGAGTGGGGACTACATGTGCCTGGCACTGAATGCACAGCTTTCCCTCTCTGCAGATGACCACTCCAGGGTCAGGCTGACCCAGCTAGAGGGAGATCCTCATTCTGACTACATCAACGCCAACTTCATCCCAGTAAGGACCACCTTCAGGGCTGTGTGTGGGACCTGGGATCTGCTAGGGAAATGAGCTGGTTTACAGGACAAGCCATCCTGCCTTAGGTGTCACAGGAAGATCACCAGCTTGTGTTTTGCTAGGTCAAGCTAGCAGGTATTTATTGAGGATCTGCTGTATGCCAGGCTCTGTGCTGGGCTCACAGGAGGCAGTGCTGAGTCAGTACATGTGTGTGTGTGTGTGTGTGTGTGTGTGCGAGAATGTGTGTGTGTGTGTGCGAGAGTGTGTGTGTGTGTGTGTGTATACAGGGGGCTAGTGGAAAATGAGTTGGGAAAGGTAGCCAAGGCTGGGTGAAGGGGGCCCTTGATTGTTAGGCTGAAGTCTATTTGGTGGGCACTGGGGAGCTGTGGAAGATTTTTGAGCGTGGAAGAAACATAAAGTTTGGTTTTAGGAAAATCATTCTGATTTGGTAAAGAGGGTGGACTGGGTATATTTTTTTGGCACATCGGTATCAAAGTAGTTTATATAGATTTTTCTGGCCCATTTGAGGTGGAGCATGGGTAGTGGTGGTGTCTCTGAAGTCACCCCTCCTGGATTGAGTTCTGGGTGCACACATGTGCTCATGTGTTTGCACATGTGTGGGATGTTTGTACACAGTGCTTTCAGGCCTGGAGATCATATAGGCTATCTACTGCTGTGTGTTTGGGGACCTGGGAGACCAAAGCATCACCCATTAACATGTTCCTGACTTCCACCCCTCCATCCCTCAGGGCTACACCAACCCACAGGAATTCATTGCTACTCAGGGACCTCTCAAGAAAACACTGGAGGATTTTTGGCGGCTGGTGTGGGAGCAACAGGTCCACATCATCGTCATGCTAACTGTGGGCATGGAGAACGGGAGGGTGAGTGCACCTTGCAGGTTCCTAGAGTGGCCACCAGGTGTCACGCAGTCTCCTTGCAGGAATGGCCCTGTTGCATCTTCTATCAGAGATGGTAGGGCAGACAAGAGGGAGGCCTGAAGGTTGGTAGGGATCCCCAAGGTCACCCAGGATGGGGAGGCAGGGGAGGGAGCAGGTACACAAGCTCCCCCATAGACTTGGTTTCCATTGACTTCTTGCTCTAGGCCCAGGAGGCACCAAGAGGTTGGGAGAGGGATGGGAATAAGGGCCACCCAGGGTTGGCACCAAAGGTAGAGCAATCTACATACTTTTTGGGACCAGTCTGGTAGATGGTTCCTCTGTGCCCTGCTCAGTGCAGGGCCCTGGGACAGAGAGGGGCTGCCGAATCTGTCCTCTTGCTGGAGCAGTGGGGTAAGGGCCAATGACCGTGGAGTCAGGGCCATCCAGCTTCACAAGGGAGCCTGCCAGCTAACTCAATGTCCTGAGGTCATATGAGAAGTCTGGGAGTGAGGGTGTTGGAGCCCAGCTGTCAGGGAAAGGCTTCTGGAGGAAGGGGCCTTGGGGCTGGGTCAGTATAGAGAGCAGAATTTCAGGGACCAGAAAGATGGGTGGTGAGGGTCAGGACTGGGTAAAGCAGGGGTGGCAGTAATGGGGCTGGGCCTGTACCTACTCTCTCCAACCCTCTGGTCCCAGCTGCTGTGTGAGCATTACTGGCCAGCTGATTCCACCCCTGTCACTCATGGCCACATCACCATCCACCTCCTGGCTGAGGAGCCCAAGGATGAGTGGACCAAGCGGGAATTCCAGCTGCAGCATGTGCGTGCTGAAGGGGACAGAGCAGAGTGGGGTGGGCATTCCAGCTGAGTGTCCTTGGGTCCCTGGAACCCTTTCCTTCTGAGGATCGCAAGCACTCAGCCACTACCGGGGAAGGGGAAGTGCATGGTCAGGAAAGGGACAGGGAGGGCACAGAGAGGGCTGAAGGTTTATCCAGGGTCACACAGTGAGGTGAAGGAGAAGCAGGGTGGGGAGTGACGGTTGCTGCCCTCTCTGTGCTCAGCTTGGGGCTCCTTGCTTCATCTTAACCCCCTGTGCCCCATGTGCCTTCCCAGGCTGTGGCCTCCTGGGGCAGGAAAGCCAGTGGTCTGGGCTCCCTCTATAGGCAGAGGTTACCCAGGAGGGTAGAGGACCCAAGGGCTTAGGAAGCATCTAGACTTAGGAGCACACAGTGGCCACCTTCAAGAAGCACCCAGTCTGTGGGGAGTGGCATCAGCCTGCCATCAGGGAGCTGGATCCACGTGGAGGGATGGGTAGAGGAAGTGTGTGGGCCAGGCAGGAAGAGCCTGCAGTTAGGCAGGTGAGGTGCAGCAACAGGCCCTCTGCACCCTGGCCTCCTTCCTGCCCCCTCCTCAGGTTGCCCAGCAACAGCAGCGGAGGGTGAAGCAACTACAGTTCACCACCTGGCCCGATCATAGTGTCCCTGAGGCCCCCAGCTCCCTGCTCACCTTTGTAAAACTGGTACAGGAGCAGGCGAGGGCCACTCAGGGCACTGGACCCATCCTGGTACACTGCAGGTGAGGATGGGTGGGTGGTTGTGAGGGAGGGCTCCCTGCCTGGCCTGCGGTGGGGCTGTCTGGGAGCTGGGGACATGGGGAGCCCCTTCACCTATTCAGCTCCCTAGGGATTGTCCCTGCAGTGCGGGTGTGGGCCGGACAGGCACTTTTGTGGCCCTCTTGAGGCTGCTGCAGCAGTTGGAGAAAGAGCAGATGGTAGACGTGTTCCACGCTGTGTATGCGCTCCGGCTGCACCGGCCTCTCATGATCCAGACGCCGGTGAGGGCCTCAGCACCTGGGCTGAGCATCTGGGACCCCAAAGGAGGGAGAAGGAGGTGGATGGCCATGGGGCAGCAGGCTCTGGAGACACCAGGAAAGGGAGCTCATGGGGCAGAGGACCCTGTGGGGAGGGCCTCAAACATGCCATCATTCTGTCTGGTCTGCTGCTTCCTTTCTGTAAGAGCCTCGACACCAAGGCACAGCATTGGCAAGGCTCCCCAGTGGCTCCCTCCTCTACCCTGTCTCATTCCTGCCTTGCCGGTTGGGGCCTGGGGAATCTCCCTGCTGGGCCATGCTCCTTAGCAGACTGATGCCCCTCTCACCCTGCCAGAGCCAGTACATCTTTCTGCACAGCTGCCTCCTGAACAAGATTCTGGAAGAGCCCTCTGACATCCCTGAGTGAGTCCGGCTCCCATTTGGCCCTGGCTGGGGTGGGGCACAGGTTCCCCGTGCCTTCTCACTCACAGGCTCCCTGACTCCTGTCTGTGGGCAGATCTGAGCAGACTAGAAGGGGAGCTGGGCAGCCTGGAGAGCCTTCCCCACCTCCGCCCCTCCGCAGGTCCCAGCCCATCTCTGTGATGAACTTTGCGGAGGCATGCAGCAAGAGGGCAGCCAATGCCAACACTGGCTTCTTGAAGGAGTACGAGGTGCGCTTCAGGCCAGGGGGTGGATGATAACAGAGGGCAGCCTTTCCCTTCCCAGGTGCCACTCCTATGAGTTCTGTCCACCCTCAGGGTGCCACCTCCTTCCTAGGTCCTGCTGGAGGCCATTAAGGGGAAAGCTAGCTCTTCCACGCCCCCTTCTGGCTGTGAGAAGGACAGCACAGTCTCCAGTGAGTCTCACTGTGGACCAAGCAGAGGGATGAGGGGGTGAGGGGTGCAAGTGTGGGACCTCTGGCAGGCTCACCCTCATCATCTTCCCTCAGACTATAGTTCTCAAGTGCAATTTTCTCCAGTGGCAGAGAGCCCCCCAGATGACATGCCGGAAGCCTGGCTCTTCCCTGTGAGATGATGCTGGTCTTACCGCCTGTTGCTTGCCTTCTCTGGCCATCTGTGCCTCCTGGGCTGGGGCTGAGGCTTCTGGGGGCTCCTGAGCTGTGGGATGGTCAGGAGCTACCCTGAGTCTCTGGTTGCTAATGAGCTGTGGTTTTCAGGGTGGGCCTTCTGGCCGTGATCACGTGGTGTTGACTGGCCCTGCAAAGCCACAGGAGCTCTGGGAGCTGGTGTGGCAGCATGGGGCTCAGGTGCTGGTCTCCCTGTGCCCACCTGATGCCATGGAGAAGGTGAGGGAGCTGAGGGACAAAGGAGGGGGAGACTCAGGAGTTGGGGCAGGAGATGGGGACAGCTGGTGGTGGTATCTGTGACCAGGACAGAGGCAGAGACGTCAGGAAACTGCCTGAACAGCCCTGATTCCATCCCAGCCACAGGAGTTCTGGCCAACGCAGATACATCCCATCATCACAGACTTAGTGACTGTACACTGGATAGCTGAGAGCAATACAGCAGGCTGGCCTTGTACACTCTTTAGGGTCACACATGTAGGTATTAGGGCCACAGTATGGAATGGTGGGTTGTGTGGGGGAAGAGTCCTGTGCCGGCTTCCCTCTGTCCTCCTCTTTGCCACAGGAGGAGAGTGGGGAGGAGAGGCAGGTGCGGCGATTGCAGTTTCCATACTGGGAGTCAGGGCATGAGCTGCCCCCCAGCATCCTGCTGTCCTTCCTGGCTGCTGTGAGCGAGTGCTGCTCCCAGGGCAAGAGCAAGAAAGCAGGCACACTGCTCAGCCACTCCAGGTGCTGCTGGACAATGATTTGGGAGGGGAAGCGGGCACTAGAAAGGCCTCACATCTCACTGAGCACTTCTTGGGTTATGGGTCAAAAGGTTATGGGTCTCCCAATGCCTCTGTCCTTGCACCCTGCCCTGTCCTCAGGGATCTGGCCCAGACTTGCTCATGACCAAGTATTCAGTGTTCCTGCTGAGTCCCTGGGTCCAGGTTGGGTTTGCCTTCATCCCAGGATACCCCAGCCCTCCTCCTCCAGTTATCCCATCCAACTCCATGTCAATTGCAGCAAGGGCTCAGCCCACCTGGGCACCTTCCTGGCCATGGAACAGCTGCTGCAGCAGGCAGGGGCTGAGTGCACTGTGGATGTCTTTAACGTGGCCCTGCAGCAGTCGCAGGCCTGTGGCCTCATGACCCCAACGCTGGTGAGAGGCTCAGCTGTGGGAAGGGTGGAAAGACCCAGAAGCTTCAGCCCCAGCTTCTAGGCAGCACCACTGAAGCAGTCACCAGGTGGCGCTGTGGACTGCGGTGCTGTCTCTCAGACCCAGCGCTAGGAGTGGCAGACATGGGGAGCCCTTCTTAGGTTTGGGCAGGCAGAATGAGGCTCCTTACCTTGTGTCTACCCCTAGGAGCAATATATCTATCTCTACAACTGTGTGAACAGTGTGCTGGTGGACAGGCTGCCCTGAGTCCATGATGATCACCATGCTGTGCTGGAGCAGAAGTCTGTGATCTGGCTCAGCCTCCCTGGAAGTGCAACTTCCACTGGGCCCTGTGCTGTGAAGGGGCAGAGTTGGGGAATAAAGACATGGTGGAGTCTGAGGCTGGGTGCGTTCTGTCTGCTCATCCTCTGACATGGGGCCCAGCACATGGGCCTTGTGAGCCGTCTGGGACACATTGGCTTTGCCCGGGAGCAGTCCTCTACCTGTTAATCCTCCAATTTCCCACTTTCCTCAGACTTCAGCCTCTCCACCTCTAGTTTCCTGTGGTGCTGAGCTGCAGATTCAGAGTCTCAGTTTCTTTTCTTTCTTTCTTTCTTTTTCTTTTTTTTTTTTTTTTTTTTTCCTTCTAGTACCATTCTCTTCAGGTTTATTTTTTATTGTTCCCCTGCCCTGCACCCACTTCCCCTATATGCAATAGGATTTATCCTGTTTCCCATTCTTTTCTCCTGTCATCCCCAGCCTTTTCTACCCACTGGGGTGGAGGTGCTAGAACCACACTGTGACTTGGAAGGCAGGAGCTGGAAGTACCCCTGAGGCAAAATGGACAAGTTTTCCCTCCTCCTTCCTTCTCCCCTCCACAGTCTACACAGAAAGGAGGTAGGGGAGAAAGCAGTGAGGGATGTGGAGAAGGGAAAAATGAGGAGAAGGCAGAGACCAGAAAAGAGGGTGCATGACGTCTATACACATTAAGGCCTGGATTTCATAGCACATGCGTAATAGCTGATGGCCTCGTGAGCTCCTCCCTGTCTCTCTGGTTGGACTGCAAGGTTATGAATGAAAGGATGTCTGATACTGGACACTGATTGCTCCAAGAGAAAGCTTGGACAAATCAGTGGAGGAATCCCTGAAATGGAGTTAAACCACCCAAATGGGTAAAGAGGCAGAGCTCCTGGGCCAACCTGAGTTCCTGGTAATGTGCAAGGGGTCAGAGGTCAGGGAAGTGCCAAGCTTGGCTGAAGAAGGGGACAGAGATATTGGAGGTATTGCTTTCTGTTCAATCAAGAGCTTTCTTGGAATGGGGCTAGGCTCTGGTGTTCTTCCCAGGAGGACTGAATGTTGATATCATTTTCATACACTGTGTTTGTCAGGAACCCAAGGGGTTGGTCTCACAATAACCCTCACATGGGGACTCAGCTCTGACCTTCTCAAGCCCATCTCAAGGGGCTTGTCAGGGCTCAACCATGATTTTTCCCTCCTGGGCCCCTCACAGTGGAGGAGCATGAGCTGCAAAAACAAGGATGACCCAAGGCTGTGGATGAGTGAGGCCAGAAACTCAGGCCTGCCTGAGGTGGTTTTATGCCACAAGGCAGAGGTGATTCCATCTGTGGGTGTTTCTGGATGGCAGAGCCGTCCTCTGGCCTTTCTAGGAGGTTTATCTACTTTTGAGGCCACGGCCCCAACTGGAGGGCCAGGGTTGGGGTCTGTTTTCTTCTTGGTCTAGCTGTGCAGCCTCTCTGGCCCTAGGAGGTTAGCAGAGTGGCGAGGCACTAATGAGAGGTCCTGGGATATGGAGATACAGGATGTAGGGATTCCTGGATCCCTCTGAGGCCCCCGGGTTTCTTGTGCACACTCTGTATGGACCATGGAGAGACAAGGCAAAAATAGGAGGAAGCTGGCACACAGCCTGTCCCAGCTCTGCACCAGGCACCAGAGCCTGGTTCAGCATAGGAGATGCCAGGGAAAGCAAGAAGGAAGCATAGTCATTCTAGTATGGTCTCAGGAGGAAACAGAACTTGACTCTAGTTTTGACTACCATTTCCCCTGAGCTCTGAGCTTCTGGTGCTGGTCAGGTCAGACCTTGGATAGGATTTGTGCCTCAGGGTGGCAGAGCTGCAGCAGCAGCATCCAGCCTCCAGGTGGCACCAATCTGCTTATTTTCAGGCAACTCTGACAACCAGCTGGGCTGCCCACAGCACCTCAGCCTACCTGGGTCCTGGAGCAGGGGTCAAGGTGCTCCATAGGCCTTAGACCAGGCTGAGGCTGCATGAGTGCATTCCATCCAGGGCACACTCAGTGGGTGGAAACTCACCCTTGTATCTGTGGAGTCAGGGCATGGCCATTCAATGAGGAGACCCTCCCTTTGTCCTCTGTCATCCTACCTGACACTGGCACCCTCAACAGCCTAGCCCATTCTAAGACAGCCCCCTACTCCCCTCTCTCTCCCAGGAACAGGGCAAGGAAGGCTGGTCTGTGTCCTAGGTCTCGGGCTGCTCCCCATCAGCTGCGTGACCTTGAACAAATCACTTCTCTTAGCTCTGTTTGCTCCAGTGTAAAACGTGGTAGAGGAATTGGGGGGCCTATGGGAGCTGTACAGTTTTGAAAGGCCCTCCTCTGGGTCCCATGAGACCCTCTGGCCATTGCCCCAGGCAAGAAGGTCTTGAGCTCCACTAGTCCAGGCCCTGGAGCACCCTTTCCAAACAAGTGCAGGTCCCTGACATGCTGAGCTTGGCTCACTTGGGTTTCCTTGCATGCTTTCTTCCTTTTTTTTTTTTTTTTTTTTTCTTTCCTGGATGAAATTCCTGCCAGCTCGGAAGGAAGGAGGGAAGGGGAGTGAGCCACAGCGTAGAAAGTTTCCTTGACTCCTCCTCCGCCTGGGTCTCCCTCCCTTGCCAAGCCCAGCCTGTGAAACTGAATAACGAAGATCACTCAACAATGCCTGCCCCTCTCTGACTGCACGGTCCCAGCGCTCCCACCGCCGCCGCTGACGCCAAGCAGAGCCCGTGGGGCGGTCCCCACCGACGGCGCAGCCCGCCAGCCAGCGCAGCCCCGCCGCGGGACCGCGAGGCCAGCAGTGGCGGCCACCGCGCCCGTGCGCCCGCACGCCCACCAGGTGCCCCAGCAGCCGGGTCGCCGAGATGCCCAGCCCGCGTGGGCTGCGGGCGTTGTGGCTTTGCGCCACGCTGTGCGTCTCCGTATGTGCCGGCGACGCTCCCCAGCCCGGCCCGGGGCCCGCCGTCTGCCCGGCCCCCTGCCACTGCCAGGAGGACGGCATCATGCTGTCGGCAGACTGCTCTGAGCTCGGGCTATTCGCCATCCCGGGGGACCTGGACCCCCTGACGGCTTACCTGTGAGTACTTGCCTGCGCGTCTCTCCTGGTCCCGCTGGCTGCGCGCTCGCGCCCTGTCGGTGCCTCAGTCTACGGCACCTGCCGGGTTGCTGCCCTGGGGCACGGGCATCCTGGAGAAGCTTCTTCCCTTTCTAAGTCCAGCTGCTCCGAGATTGGGGAGGAAAGAGTCTGGGACTAAAGAGCAGGCAAGTTGTGAGCCTAGGCGTCCCTTACTTGGTTTGCCAGTTGGTTCCTATGCTTAAGGGTACACGGTGAGTGCCCAGGCTTGGTAAGGTGGGTTCTGGACCCTGACTGAGTAGGAGACACGCGAGGTTGGCCACCTCTTTTCCTCTTCCTGCTTTCTCCTACAGCCAAGCAGTGCCCAGTGGCTGAGGCAAAGCTGACTGAATTGGTGATGGAGGTGAGGGGAGCGTGCCCCAGTGGAGTGGAAATAATGTCTGTTCCTTTGTCGTGGCAAAAGGAGCAAAGCTGTCACACTGAGACTGGGTGGCCTTGATGGGGGGGGGGAGTCCCAGAGCTGCGAGGGGAGCCTTACCCACTATTGTCTCCTCAGAAAGTGGCTCTGCCAGCATCATCTCCCTTCACGGAGGCCTCCTGACTCCCCCTGGGGCCTCCCTGAAGTCATGTCCCAAGAGGCAGTGTTGGAGACACTAATTTGTGGGCAGGCGCCGAGGCTGAAAACCAGAGAACCATTTTTAGCGTCTGAGTTGGGGTGAGACAGTGCGTGAAGGGGACCCTACTGGGGGCAGCTGTTGTGAGGACAGCTCATAGGAGTTTCCCTCAGACTCTGAGAGCTGGAGACCTCTGGTTCTTCATCACGTTCCAGACACCCCCATATCCCTTCTCTAGGGAAAGGAGACCTCCTCTAGCCCAGTCCTGTCCAGACCCAACATCTTTTCTCAGTGGAGGTAGGTCAGGCTGGAAAACGGGGGTGGGGGTGGGGGTGGGGGGTGGGGGGGACATCTGCTGAGGGGTAGGACCCCAGAGCTCCTTCTGGTCTGACAGAGGCGCCTCATGGATTTGGGTTCCCAGGATTTGGAAGCTTGGAGGAAGATGGAGCTGAGCTAGTCCTTACAGGGGCTCCGGAAGAGTTTGTTGAGTTAAATGAGACCAGGGAACTCCATGTTGGCCACGTCTTGGTGGGACAGAGAGGATCCCAGATTGCATCTCTTCACTGGGCTACCCTCCCAATCTCTCTATCCCCAGAGGGAGTGTCTCCTCTAATCCAAGAGGCACAGATTGTGGACCAGGGGAGGGAGAAGGAAGAAATAATGTACATATTCCAAAAGGGCAAATCTAATCCTCTACATATAGCAGAAGCAAACTCAGGAATACAAGACAAGAACTTAGCAAAGTCCAAGGGGTGGCAAGGGAGTTTCAGCAGTTGGAGGAGGGCAGGCTCTGGCCCCACCATTATGGCAGCCGGGGCAGCCTTACTTTTAGCAGTTATATATACTGAGGGTATTTGATACGTCTCATGTGAAGACAAGAGTCCTGTGGCTGCTAGCCCAGCACTCCTTTCCCACCACCCAAGTCTTCCTAGACTGGCTGATGGTCCTTCTTCTGGAAGGACTTGGGGGAGGAGATACTATGTTGTCACAATTTCCTTGGAACTATGAAGTCTACATTTGGGTTTTGTACAGGTGAAATTTTCTAAACTGATCCTGTACCCCCCCCCCCCTTAAGACTCAGAGTATTCTTGAGAGTGGACAAGGGGAGGAGATGGAGTGTGGGTCCCAAGGAAATGGGCGGAATTTAGTAGTAGGGACTAGAATATTGAATAGAGGTGGCAGAGGTCCATGTCTCCTACTTTGGGCTGTGGAGGGGGTCCCATCTGGATGGTGCATAAAGGGGTTTCTCTAGTTTTCTTGAGGGCAGCTCAGAGGAGAAGACTTCTTTCTGTGTCTTCTCAGGAGCACTGGCCAGCCATCTATGCATCTTCAGGTGGGGTGAGGTTTGTCACCGAGAAGAGCCAGGGCAGGGAGGTCTTGGGGCTCCCTCTTTAGTAGTGTTAGGAAATGCCCAGCCTGGCCTTGTCCCATGTAGCCCAGCTCTTACTGAGAATAGTGCAATTTGCATCTGATGGCATAACCAGCAGTGCCTCTCTGTCTGGACCACCCAAACCTTGGTTTTTTCCTAGGTCTGCCCCCTACTGAGTCTCTGACACTTCTAAGCCTCAGGTTCTTCGTGTGTATGTGAAGAGAAGAAAATGTGTTGCTAGGAGGATTAAATGAGATAATACGTCCATATAAAGTACCTAGTATAATGCCTGACACCCAGGGGTGACTCCGAAATGCTTGCTGTTATTATGCCTCCAGTTGGGTGGCCCATGGAGGTGGAGGTAAGGCCTCTCCTCACAGGAGGGAAACTGAGCCCAGTAGGTGGGTGGAGACCTCAAGGAGATGGTTTGTGGCAGGAGGAAGAGAGGTGTGTGTGGAGAGTTAACTGCAGGAGAGCTCTTTTTTTTAAATTTTTAATTTCAACTTGCTTGTACATTCTTCTTTGTTTGAAGTACTCTATTTTGTTGTTCATTTTCTTCTCCCTCTGGAGATGCTGTGCTGTTTTTGATGTTAGTAGAGACGGGGTCTTACTCTGGCTCACTGCTACTCATACTGGTCTCGAACCTCTGAGCTCAGGCAATCCACCTGCCTCGGCCTCCCACAGCGCTGGGACTACAGGCGTGAGCCACCACGCCCGACCGCAGGGAGAGCTCTTGATCAGTGTTTGGCTGGTTCTGGGACCTTAGGGCCTAGCCAATTATTGAACACTGTGGGACAAGGATTAGGGGCGAGTGGGAACTTGAGTACTCTTGACATAGGGTTGAGAAGGAAAAAGTAAGGTTAAAACACTTGGATGTGCAGGAAGTAGCAGGGCAGAGAGAACTTAAACATCCTGAGAAGGTGGCATAGATGGAACCATCGGAGGCACCAAGAAGACACCTGTGCATCCTTTTACACATTTCTTGACTCTGCCCCTAAAAAAATTACTACCCATTTTCACCCCACTCCAGGGCTGTGAGGTTTTCTCCTTTTAGCTAGTACCTTTCATGAGGCGGGTGCCCCCCTCTCCCCCCCCCCCCGCATCTTGGTTCTAGGGAAGACTAGAAAATCTTCTTCCTATCTAGCTGGTATCCCTCATCTTGACACTCATGTCCGAAAACCATTACTACTTTGGGGTCCAGTGCCAGCCCTATTGGATAATGGTTAGGAGAACAGACTCCAAATACTCACAATCCTTCAAGTGTCTGTCTCTGAAATCTCCTCCCAAACCGTAGCCTCACTGACACTCTCTGAGACTCCCTGGGGGTTGCACATCCTTCTTGGGTGGGGCTTGTTCTGGGAATGGATCTGGGGGCGCATTTGGGTCCTGGCACTGGGACATTCCAGCCTGATGGTGATGAGAAGGCACAGTGCTTCTTGCTGTCCTCCATCACACATGTACATGGTGAGGAGACAGGAGTGTACTGATTGCAGATACTGGCCCATAAAACCCGGAGTTGTCCCAGAGCAGGAGAATCTGGGTAGTTACTGGGAGTTCCTTTCTTTTGCCTCCAAAGATGAGCGGTATTGGGAAAGAGATGGTGTAAAAAAAGGTGTCTTGCTAGCTAGTTGTAAAAGACCCGAGGCTCCTGCACTTGCATTCATCTGTAAGCACCCATTTCTATCACCCACTGCCACCACGGCCAAAGGAAGGATCTCCCATACAACCCTTGCGTTAGGCTGCAAATTGCTTTCTTAGGAATTCCCTCCTTTTAAGATTGCCTGTGATAACCACTGGACTTATTCGAAAGGTCAGATGGTGTGTGTGTACGTGTGTGTGTGTGTGTGTGTGTGTGTGTGTAGATTCAGGGTAATTTGCAGCCTCCTCACTGCTGCCTGGGGATGTCTATGACCAAGAAGATGGAGTCGGGGTGCTGGGGGCAGAGAGCAGAGGGGTTGAGGGAATGGGCATTGGCCACAGAGAGCAGGGTTCGAGTCATCACCTACTAGTTGTGTGAACCTGGGCCAGTTGATCAGGCACTCTGTTTCCCTCTTAATCTATAAATGGAGTTAATATTTACCTCCTTGTGGATTCACTGAAGTAATGTTTATAAAAGGGTCTGGCCTAGTAATCTGGCCCATAGAAAGAGTTAGCCAGCATTATAAGTAAGTGTTAGCCAGTGTTGTTATTAGATGACCAGGGCCAGAAAATGGTAGTTCTGGAGGTCTTCCTGGAGGAGGGGGTCCTAGAGCCCGTATGGGAAGCAGAGGAATGGCACTGTTCTGTGAAAGGTGAGAGATGGGGTATGTGTATATGTTGGGGGCTATGAGAAGGAGGGGAGTGGCTGGCAAGGAGATGAGATGAGCCACCCTGGGAACCTGAGGAGATAAAGTTTTTTCCTGGCTGGTACAGTCTTGGAGCTTCATGGAGGGCAAGAGAGCAACCGCTGGAAGACCCCAGCCTGCTCCCCAACACGTTCTGGGTGGACCCCTGCAGGAGCTGTTAGGTGAGGAAGCAGAGAAACATGTGGTGTCAGTGGGGGAAAGCTGGTTTTGGGACGGGCACATTGGGGTCATGGTGCCAGGTCTCATTCTTACTTTCAAGGCTACCTTTCCCAGGCCCTGTTGGTCACCCTTCCTAATAGATTTTAGGACCTGATCCCTTCTGCCAGAAATTTAGGGTTTGTGAGTTCTAATCCTCAGTCCCTGGGTTAGTATGAGACCATGTGCAAGTCCCAAAACCTCAACGTCCCCTCATTTTGGCTGAAAAACTGGAAAGTGGGAAAGGCAGGAGCAATCTTCTCTGAATCTCCTGCTCCCGGCGGCAGCAGGACAGAGAGAGCTCCCCTGGGGAGAACGGCAGGGTAGGGAGGAGGAAGGAGTGAAGGGGAGAGCCCCAGAAGCACCCAGACCAGGGCAGAGAAGAAAGAGTGAAGGAGGGGCACAGGGATTCCAGGAAATGAGGTCCTCTAGGAGCCTCCTGTGCCAGTCTTACTCCAAAGTATAGCCTGGGGAAATGGCCTGTCAGAGGGCAGACCCAGGGGGTCGCCGGAGGTGGGTGAGTGTGTAGGGGAGCCAACACCCCAGTTCAAAGGAAAGGCAGGAAACAGCCCTAGGCAAAAGAAAAAGGAAACCTCTCGGCTCTGGCAGCAGCGGGCATGGGGTGCGGCCGGGTGGGGCGGCTGGCGGAGGACAAGAAAGCCTGGCTCGGAGCAGAGTTGGCCCCCAGCCTGCCCCCCTCTACCCCGCCTTCCCCCCATTCCATGGGCTCTCAACCCTGATGGCCCCACACGTGCTGCAGCCTGCTTCCTGCACTGACCTGTGCCCGTGCCCACCAGGGGAAGACAGGCGGGGCGTAGCAGAGGGTATCCGAGTGGGGAGGCCCTGCCTCTGCAGGCCCTAGTCTCAGCTCCATCACTGATGAGCTGTGTGTATTTGGGCAAATCACTTACCCTTTCCAAAGTCTCAGTTTCTTAATCTTTCACATGAATACTCTGATATTAACAATATCTATCTTGAAGGGTTGTGAGGAGGTGGAAATGACACCAAGAAAGCAAACCCAGTGCTTTCATAGTGTAAGTGGTTAAAATTGGTTACTACTGATACTGTTTTTCTCAATGCCTTTGACTACAAATGAGCTACTGAGGTCCAGTAAGGGACTCGCAGAGCTACCTGTGACTTGAGCGGGGGCAGTTAGGATACCAGTCTCACGTTGTGGAGCACATCAGATTGTCCTTCTTTCCTTGCTGCCCTCCTTCCTTACTCTCCCACTGACCCTGGGGGAAGCAGGCATTTCTGGGAGCCAGTTCTGCTCTGGGCTGCTGGGCTGTGAAGATGGAGGAAGTGATCTTCCTTACAGAGATGCCTGGAGGAGATGGAGCCAGGCCTGATGCCTCATGAGAGACTCTCTAAAAAGGAAGAGTCTAGGCATTCAGGTCAGCGCCATCTGTAGAGTCCAGCTTCTCCCCAGAAATGGAATTCCTTGGAACTAGAACCTTCTCTGGTAAAACCCAAGGAGAGGCAGGGGTGGGTGGGGCATTTGGGATGGCTGCTCCTTTTCTTCCTGGGATATCCCTAGAGAGACCATAAAGAGACTCCTCTGAGCTCATCCCTAATGGGCCATGTGACCATAGGGCTACTAACCCTATGGGGACCAGGGCCACGATCAAGGAGTCTGGCTAGGGCTTCAGACATGTTGGGAAGGTACAAGAGATAGGAGTCAGGGAGAAATTTCCAATTCCACTCCCCCATGTTGGAAATGACAACTTCCTTGAGCCGATCTGAAATGGACTCACTGATTCTTAGAATTTGGGGAGCACCTTTGTCCTAGTCCATTGGGAGAAAAGAGGTGGCCCTCAGCTTCTAAGGACAATTAAGGTCTTTCCTCCTGCCCTTCAGACAGGGGAGAACAGGTCCCAGGAGGAGAAAAACACCCGAGAGGCTGAACTTGGGCAGTGAGCAGAGAGTTATTTTGGAAGCAGCAAAAGGACATGGTGGGGGGGTGAGCTCAGGGGTTGGCACCGCGCCCCCCGGAGCCATGCCAGAGCAGGCAGGCCATGGGCAGGCTGGCGGCAGGCAGGTGGGGGCTGGGTCTGGCTACTCACAGACAGGGTACCTACAGGTCTGAGCTTTTCTTTGTGTCCCATTCCTGGCTTCTCTTTTCTGCCAGGATCTTCTTTCTCCTCCAGGGACCTCCAAGGGAGGCCTGTGCCCTATATCTTGAATTCTCCCCAACCCCTGGGGGATTGGGGCTCTCTCTATTTATGAGATGCAAATCTGAGGCAAAGGCTGGTGAAGCACCTGGTGCCCAGCTTTCTGCCTCCCCTGTCTGCTCCAGTGTGGTGGGGATGCCTTCCTTGTTGAAGTTTTCATTCCCTGGACTGTGACCCTTCTTTCAGGAAAATACTAGCTCATCAGGAAGATCCATTCTTGGGGCCCAGCCTGGGTGGCCCCCTATGGGCTCAAAGAGACATTCTTAGGAATTTGCTTTTACCAGTAGCAATATCAGCCAGTATTTATTGGATGATTGGCATGTGGCAAGAACTGTGCTCAAGCACTTCATCTACATCATCTCATACTAACCCCGAGAGGGAGGTGCTAAGTGTTATCCCCATCTCTCAGATGAGGAAACTGCAGCTTTTCACTGTGAAAGAGCTTGCCTGGGACCACCAGCCAGTGATTGCTAGTGCTGGGATTTCAGCCCAGGCAGCCTCCTCCCAACCTCTTCACTGCCTCTCCGAGGGTCACAGCTGGGGATGGGGTTCTGATGGGAAGGGACTGAACAGAACTCTCAGCGTGTTAAGATCCCAGACTGGGCAGCCTGTCAAAATCTATTCCAAGTTTCTTGTCTTTCTGGGGAAGAACCAATAGTTTTCCCCTCCCATCCACCAACTGGGAGTCTATCTCTGGGGGTTGCTTTGAAGGGAAAGATGTTTGGGCTTAGCTCAGAAGTCAGGGATTCGGGCTGGGGAGGGTGGGACTGCACCCTTGAGAATGGAGGTGATAATATTTCAATTGGGGAAATAGTACATGAGAGGTCCTTAGTTAGGCAGTCAGGGCAAAATGGTTGTGACTATCAGCAGGAGACCAGGCAAGTGCACGTGAAAAGTGAACTCATCTATAGCAGATAATCCTGGGAGCATCCACAGAGGACCAGAGGTGAAGCCGACAGGCACTTGAGGGAGAAAGAGGACTTGGGTGGTCAGGGAAGGCCCTGGGGAAGAAGAGGCTTGAGTCCTGAGGACTGGAAGGATGCAACCTGGGCGTGGCCAGAGAAAGCCCTTCCCAAGAAGAGAAAGCCAGGAGCCCAGGAGAAAATGAGAAACCACATTGGGGCTTTTGTCACTTCATCACCATGGACTTTTCTGTCTCACTCTCTAGAGGGCAGGATGTTGTAGAGCCAGGCTTCCTGTCTTTTTATCCTTAGAACAAACATGTAAAAAACCCCTAAAATCCAAGGTGTTCAGCAGCTGGGGTAAATCAACTGGGCTGCTCAGGCCAAAGGCAACATCAGGCTGCGGAGACCCTACCTTGACACCTGGAGGCACTGAGGACAGTGTGTGTGTTTGCAGCCAAGCAGACATGGTGCGAGTCTCGGCTCTGGCACTAACCAGTTGGGTGGTCCTGTGTGTTTCTTTACCTCTTTCTGTTTCCTTATCTTTCCTCCTAACCTCTTGGAAAGATGTTTGTGATTTGGCCCAGTGCTTGGCACACAGCAAGTGCATAGTATGTGGGAGCTATTGTTATAATCCATGCAGGTCTGCCCTTGGGAGAAGCACTGGGAAGGAGAAGCAGAAGCAGGCAGGAGGTGTCCCTGCGTTTCTCTTACTCCACTCCGCCTATCTAGGGCTTTGCTGAGAGTGAGGGTTCTAGGACAGTTCTTCTCACCCTGTGCCTCTGCCATTGTCTCTTTGCCCTTGGAAGTGCTGTAGGAGGTGGGAGCGTACCCAGAGTGTCCAGACTGAGGCAGGGTGACAGGCAGGTGCTGAGTGTCTTCTGCTATACCAGTGTCAGAAACCTAGATATGGTCCCCAGGCCCATAGCCAAGATGTATGGACTAACAGAAGGAGAGGGGAGGAGCAGTGGCTCAAAAGAGTCTCTGTCACTACCTAGTACCCCAGCTTAGAATATTGCTGAGGTCCCTGCAGGACAGAGAGGGTGCTTCCTTGTACAAGGGAATATAAAAGGGAACCAGGAAAATGGGGGTCAGATAGATCGAGATTTATTCCAACTCCCTGTGTGATTTGCCTGTTTGAATTGCCCCCCCTACCTGAGTTACCATTGCCTCCTAGGAAGCAGGCCAAAGGCAGACACCACCAAGAAGCTTTTAACACCTCCTATAGGAAGGAAGCCTTCCCAGGTGGACCTGGTCTGAGGATTCTTTTCCCCTGGTCTCTGGACCCATCCCAATCTGTTCCATGTTTCTTTGCATAAAGGACTTTGCAGTTCTGCAAAGCATGTATAAGCCCTGGTTGCTACCAGCCCACAGTGTGGATTCAGTGATACCTCTCACCCCAACTGGTGCCCCTCCTGCCCCTTGTCCGTGTCTGATGATGTAATTCCACTTGAACTCCTAGGCTGTTTCAAGGAAGAAGCATTCATTCATTCATTCCCTCATTTGTTCACTTGACAAATGCGGGATTGAATGCTTGCTGTCTGCAAGGCTCTGTACTAAGCACATTCTCAAGAATCTACCCTTGTGAGGCTAGTACTCCCTCTGTTGGAGGGGGGGAGACAGCAGCAGAGGGGGACAGAGCCAAGGTTGGAGTAAACTTGGGGCACCCAAAGACCCTGCCTTGGGGGCTCAGCAGGGGAGATAAGACAAGCGCAAATAAGTGTGGCAGGTTGTGTGAAGTGAGAAGTGCATGAGGCAGGGCCAGATAAGGTGCAGCCGGCAGAGGCACGATGGAGGGAAAGCTTATGCCTAACTGATGCCACCGACACGGAAGCCCCTGAAGAGGTGGTTGTGGTGCAAGGAAAAAACCACAGGCCTCAGATCTGGAAGACCTAGACTGATGCCCGTTTGCTAAGTAGGGATAATCATCTTTCCTTGATAAGTTCTTGAATGAAGCAAGATCCTGTGGAGGGTGATGGTGTTCACCACAGAGGAGGGTGCAATTTTATTTCCTGTGAAAATGTCAGGTAGTATTATATACCATATGTCTGTGTGTGTGGGTGTGGGTGTGTCCATCTGACAGGAACACTCTGCTGCATCAGATTCAGGGTTCCTTGAGGATAGGAATGGTGTTTTTTTGCATCAAAAGGAGAGGGGAGGGGCCGGGCACAGTGGGTCATCCCTGTAATCCCAGCCCTCTGGGAGGCTGAGGCAGGAGGATAGCTTAAGCTCAGAAATCTGAGACCAGTCTGAGCAAGAGCTAGACCCCATTTCTACTAAAATAGAAAAATTAGCTGGGCATTGTGGTGGGCACCTTTAGTCCCAGCTACTCTGGAGAATGAGGCAGGAATCTGAGGATGCTGTGAGCAAGGCTAACACCATGGCCCTCTAGCCTGGGCAACAGTGAAATTTTGTCTCAAAAAAAAAAAAAAAGAGGGGGGTAACTTTCTTGGGGCTGAGGCCATGACTTTCAGACTGAGAGCTTCCTGAAGGCAGGGCCTGTGCTTGTGGTTTTCACTGGATCATATTACACACACCTTCTTCAAACACACACACACACACACACACACACACACACACACACACACACACACACACACACACACAGTATGAGTTTCCACCTGCAGGGGGAGCTCTGGAGCGTGCCATAGCCAATACAGATATATGCGTTTAGTCTTTTTCTCCCTCTCCCTTGGCTCCAGATCTGGGGCAGCCCAGGGGTGGGGGTATGTGTGAGGATGGGAATGTTAGATCAAATGTCCAGGGACTGTGAGACTTGAGGCAGGAAGGGGCTGTAAATTAATCCCCTGCCTTTGTAGTGGACAGAGCACATTAGGAGGCTAGGAAGAGACAGGAAAGGAAGAGGACTATTGTCTAGGACAAAAACAAGAGAGAACTGGGACAGGGTCTGGGCTCCCATCTTCACCTACTTGGGGCAGACAGATGGAGCTCAGGACCCAAAAGAGTTGGAATGGGAAGCAGCTAACCTCTCAGACCACTCTGGTCCTTAGCCCCTTAACTTTAGTTATCTGGCTTCAGCATGTGTGAGCTGGGTGACTTTGATCAAGCGCCTTACCAGGCCTTCCTCATATACATGCCACCTATGTGGCCCCATGGGGCCCCGTGTTTAGACAGGCCTGTGCTTGGGTCACTGCTCTGCTGCTGCCATGTTAAAATTCTCAATAATTTTTAACAAAGAGCCCTGCATTTTTATTTTGTACCGGGTCCTCCAAATTTTGTAGCCCATCCCGCCTTAAACCTCTCTTAGCCTTATATTTCTGGTTTGCAGAGTGAGGATAACTGCTATCTCTTGACCCTTCATCCCAAGTGGTTGTAAATTCAAATAAATCTACCTCTCTGGAGGTGCCATGTGGTTCCTAACATGCCAGACGCATTTCTGCTGTAATCACAATTGTGATGGTGATCCCTTTTGGTCTTGGAGGCTTAGGACAGGAAGAATGGGAGGAGGGGGTTTCTTTCTGAGGAACACCACAGGGTAGAAGAGGCATCTTCTGTCCAGACATACTAGAGGCACCCCCAGGACTAGAAGGGAGACTGGGTGCCTTTGGGTTGGAGGTGCCCTGGGCCTGAGCATACTGTTTGCAGGGGCAAGAGCTATGGGTACACTGTGTGGGCACTAAGACCTGAGTCTTAGTGCTTCTATGAATAAGACAGTTGTCAGGCTGGGGTGGGCAGGGACTTTCCTTGAATGGAAGGGTAGGGAACATGTCACATGTCTATGTTTTGAACTTTCTTCTTCTTCTTTTTTTTTTTTTGTGCAGTTTTTGGCCAGGGCTGGGTTTGAACCTGTCACCTCTGGCATATGGGGCCGGCACCCTACTCCATTGAGCCACAGGCACTGCCCTTATCTTCATTTTTTAATAGTCTAACAGAGTGGTTAAGGTTAACTCTGGAGCCCTTAAGAGCTTAAGTTTAAATTCTGGCTCTGCCTTTTACCAATCCTTAAGGAAAGGTTTACAGTCTTTATGCCTTAGTTTCCTCACCTATAAGGATGATAATAATACTCACCTCCTAAGATTGATGTGTGGATTACATGAGCTAATATATGGAAAGAGCTTAGAATAGTACCTGGCACATAGTAACTGTTTAATGGATGTTAGCTATTGTTATTCATTCATTCAACCTGCGGACATGTATTGAGTATACGCTTAGTAGCAGGCACAGCTGTGCTAGGCATTGGCATTAATTCTCAATACAAAACACAGTCCCTAGTCCAGCTGGAGAGACAAATATTTAGTAACACGCTGTATGAGCCCCCAGACCCAAGAAATCCTACCACCCGCCTACATAGCCCTGCTGGCTCAGCCCCCCACAACTCTCACCTCCTGCCATAGTTTTTCTGTGTTGTGTGGAGAGAGGGGCTGCATGAGTCCTCTGGAAGAAGGTGGGGTCCAAAATGTTCCCTCCTCCAATTTTGTCTGCAACTCCTCTGACTCCAGCCATTAATAGCTTTAGATTTGTTCTCTGTTTGGTGGAACTGGACTGAGGACACCCTGGGCTTGAATTCTGTCTTTGTTGCCACCTTGTTGAATGCCTTTGGATAAGTCCTATATCTCTTTCAGCCTGTTTCTGGTGGAGTGGGGCAATAATTCCTGACCCCAGGATAGTACAGAAGCAAATACTGGTGCATAAATGAAGAGGCAGAGTATGGGGAGGGAGAAAGAGATAGAAGGGGCACGAGTGAGCCAATGGTGAGGAGACTGGTGGACTGGTGTGAGGGAGGTGCCAGGGGCCCCTGAGATTTGCAGTATTCACTCTGTGAGACTTGAGATCCCAGGGGCTGGGACGAGGCACAGTCATCACCAGCACCTCCAGGGCTGTGTGCCCAGCCAGAACAAGGCCCCCCATTAACTATGTGCAGCCAGCGAAAAGAGGAATGCCCACCCCCCCCCCCCCCCGCCAGCCGACGCCACGCCGGCTCTCGCCTCGTTGCCTGCTCCCCTACTCTGAATGCAGAAGCCCAGGGTGCCACCTCCCCCTCTGCCTGTCCTGCCTCCACCTGCCAGAAAGTATTAGCCTCATTGTCTAAATTGGCATGGGGGTGCACAGGCACCATGCTGTGGGGCCCAGGGGACCTGCTGGGGGTGGGGCTTGGGGTCAGAAAATACCTGGGCTAACCCCTGGAAGCCTGGCATGCCCAGTGCTGATGGACAGATGGCCCTGGAGCCATTAGAAGGGGGGGGATTAGAGAGTGTAGTAAGAGGGGGAGATCTGGAAGCTCAGACTTGGCCTGGGAAGCCCTGTGGATGTCTTGTTCCAGCTCCCTGCCCCTCACCTGGGCTGGAACCCTCAGTTGGGCAAACAAAGTCTTATTTATTTATTTATTTATTTATTTATTTATCTGAGACTCTGTTACCCTGGGTAGAGGGCTGTGGTGTCATATAGCTCACATCAACCTCAAACTCTCGGGCTTGAGCAATCCTCTTGCCTCAGCCTCCTGAATAGCTGGGACTACAGGCATGTGTCACCGTGCCCTGTTGTTTTCATATTTTTTTAGTAGAGATGGGAGTCTCACTCTTGCTTAGGCTGGTCTCAAACTCCTGAGCTCAAACTATCCACCTGCCTTGGCCTCCCAGAGTGCTGGGATTATAGGCGTGAGCTCCTGCACCGGCCACAGACCAACTCATTACATCTCGCCTCTTGCTTTAGCATTTGACCCCTCAGGAATGTGATCCTGGGAAGTTCTTCCTAGTGTCCACCCTCTGTCCTGCTGTAATGCTCCTGAGTTTCCTTCCTGTTTTGACTAAACGGGAAAGAGCCAGCAGCTCATCTCAGCATTGTTAGCCCCTTGGACATTGCTGATGGTGGCTTTCATTTCACTTTCTACATGAGGAAGTGAGCCTGGTCTAGAGAAGCAATCCTTCATGTGCTGTACCTGCTGTCACCAGGGGTCCTGGAGGGCCTGCCTGCCTCTGAGGAGGCTGAGGGCCTCTGTCTGCTCCTCTCTGGTACTCCACACACCACAGGCCTCCCTGCCCCACAGTCCTCTGGCCTGACACCAGCACAGGTAACCAGTTTGCTCAGAGTGGCCCCACCACGTGGGAGGGACAGAGATGATAAGTGGTGCAGGGGCAGGATGTCATCCTCTGCTCGGCACCCCTGTCTAGGCCAGGCCACAACTGGTACATCTCTGAGTCAGGATGGTCAATACTTTGCAAAAAAGTGATTGGAGAAAAAATACTTATGAGGGAGTACTTAAAAGAGATTCATTCCCTCTAATCCCTCAGGCATATGAAAGCCTTTTTACTCGAAGTGTGGTCCAAGCCCTGCAACCAGAGTCTCACCTGGCAGCGTGTCAGGAGTGCAGAAGCTCAGGCCCACTCCAGAGGGACCTGCTGAGTCTGAATCAGCATTTTTAAGTTTGCCAAGCACTAGCCTAAAGCTTATCCTCAGAATAACTCAGACCATCAGCTGAGTCTCTGGACAGCCACACCCTACTCTACCTCCCACAAAATTGCTTTTACTTAATTTGTAGTTAGGGGATGCACCATTGCTTTCTATCCAGGTCTATAAGAAAGAGCCCCATGGACATCACTTGATTTACTGCAAGATACGGTTAAGAAATGAGTTCAGAAGCCTGCAGCTCCGGTGGGGAGTATTTGGAGGAGGCCAGGGAAGCATCAGCTATTTAGGATGGAAGGGGCTGGCTAAGGTAGCTCTTCCTCTGGAAACTTTTTCTAACCCCTCAACTCTGGGAGAAGCCTTCCCTCTGTGTACCAGCCCTGCCTCAGGCTCAGACCCCTGGGTTCTAACTCCTACATATTTGTCTTTTTCTCAAACCAGCCTGGGAGCCCCAGGAGAGCTGGGCCTGGCCAAAGAGCTTGCCTAGTACCCTCAATGCTGACACAAACCCCCTGCCCACGAGTGCTCAAGAACACTGATGGAACGCCTAAGAGATGAAGGAGCGAGTGCGTGAATGAAGAAATGAAGGGCCAGAGGCTGGCAGAGGCAGAGCAAAAAAAAAAAAAAAAAAAATCCGTGCCAGAGCAGATGGGAGAGCTGGGAGAGAGGGCAGCCCTTTCTACAGCTGGTGGTGGCACTAACCTGGCTCCACCACAGGCAGGAGCTCAAGGTGTGGCGTCCAACCCAGACGGCTGCGGTGAGGATGGAGCCACACTGGGGAGCCTCTTAAGCTGCCATTTAGCCAGCTCGTGGGCAGGCTTGGGTTTCATTAGAGTGAGACATCTGTTCTGTAAACACTTCCACTTAGAATTCCCTTTCCTATTCATTCTCTTTATTTATTTATTTATTTATTTTTAAAGAAAGCTTCTTTTGAAAATTTCCACCCAGTTCCAAACAAGCTAAGACAAACAGAGGTATGTGCCTGCCCCTACGCTTAGATGGAGAGGGCTCTATGGGCTTCAGGCTGTGGGTTCTTGAATCTCTGTGGTGTACCTGACATTTGCCTAGGCTCTGAAGATCCAGGATGAGTGAGATCTGCATCCTGCGGATCAGAAAGTTACTACCTTGTGCATTAAGTACTAGGCAGGAGACCTGTGTAGGCTGGTCGAGGGGGCACTTAGGAAGTGGGTAGGACAGGGCCACAGTGGCAAAGAATATGTCTCATTGTGGAATCCTGTGAAGATCCAGGGAGCTGAGACTGATGGCCAGGAAACCCTGGGAGGGAAGTCTGGGAGCATCAAAGTCCTTGGCCATGCCAGTATGTCTCAAGTGTTTATTGAGCATCTACTATGTGCCAGAACCCATGCAAAGTGCTGGGCATACACAGATGAGTAAGATGAAAATGACACACAGAAATAAACACCCAATTTCTTCTTTCTTTCTTTCTTTCTTTCTTTCTTTCTTTCTTTCTTTCTTTCTTTCTTTCTTTCTTTCTTTTCTTTTTTTCTTCAGGTCTTATTTCTTTATTGGTAAAAGGTACCTCATAGGATTGTTCTGAGATTAAATGAGAAAAAAATGTGTAAGAAATTTTGCACAGTTTGCCCCAGAATGCTCAATTAATGGTACTTGTAATTGTGTTATTAATATTATTGTTTTGCTAAGAGAGCAAAACATGTCTTTTGTCAGCTTGTTTTATTTTATTTTTTAAATTTATTTCCGTGCTTGCTTCTAGGGGAAAGTGAGGCAGTATGGTTTTTGAGGTCTTTTCTTCTCTTTTTTGGAAGAAGCAATAAACAGAATGAAGCAGTAAAGAATGGGATTTGGGTGCTTACTTCAGCAGCACATATACTAAAATTGGAATGATACGGAGAAGACTAGCATGGCTTTTGATCAAGGATGACACGCAAATTCATGAAGCATCCCATATTTTTCAAAGTTAGGATATATGGCACACCTCTTGGTGGGACATAGTTATAAGAGGGACTCTCCCTAACAAATTAGATTACATGTTTGTGTCCTCAAATTAACCTGAAACAATTAAAGAGAAAAGAGGCCAGTGCCTGTGGCTCAGTGGGTAGGGTGCCAGTCCCATATAACAAGGGTGGCAGGTTCAAACCCAGCCCTGACCAAACTGCTGCAAAAAATAGCTGGGTGTTGTGGCGGGTGCCTGTAGTCCCAGCTACTCGGAGCCTGAGGCAAGAGAATCGCCTAAGCCCAGGTGTTGGAGGTTGGAGGTTGCTGTGAGTTGTTACACCATGGCACTGTACCGAGGGCGATAAAGTGAGACTCTGTCTCTAAAAAAAAAGAATGGGATTTGGGTGATCAGTAGTTAGGGCACCAAATGCTCAACTGAGAAGAATAAAAAAATAAGTTGCATGAGGGTGTTCAGCATGCCCCCTGGCTGAAGGGCTCAACTACAACTTGAACTTTACCTTAGAAATGAAAAAAATGTAATCAAACATTTGTACCCTCATATTAATCTGGAATACATTTTTTAAAAAGTAAAGAAAATAAATTGCACTGGTAAGTTGCCAGTTTTCACTCTCTCACTGTCCTCAGGATAGGATTTCTGTCTACTTTGAGCTTGATGCCCTATAGTGAAATTCTTCCACCTCATAGACAATTTTGAAGAATAAAGGATTGAATTAACCCAGAAATAGTGACATAAATAGACCAATCAATTTACAGAATGACCAAGGAAACAAGTCAGTAAGGCAGCCCATTTTTATGTTGTTTGCCTTTCCACCCGCTTTTGGGAAGAATTATTTTCTTTTGTGTCTGAAAATGATGATTTCGTCAAGTGCGGTAGCTCACGCCTATAATCCTAGCACTCTGGGAGGCTGAGGTGGGTGGATTGCCTTAGCTCACAAGATGGAGACCAGCCTGAGGGTAGAGTGAGACCTCTTCTCTAAAAATAGCCGGGTGTTATGTTGGGGCCTGTATTCCCAGCTACTTGGGAGGCTGAAGCAAGAGAATCACTTGAGCCCAAGAGTTTGAGTTTGCTGTGAGCTATGACGCTACAGTACTCTACCAGGGGCAACAAAATGAGACTCTGTCTTCAAAAAAGAAAAAAAAGGAAAATGATTTCATTTCATCATTTTCTCCTTCCAGTTGCCCTAGGCTCTGAGCTATTATATCCACATAAGACTAATTCTTAATTTTCTGAGCTTGCTTCCTTTTTTGCCTAACTTCTTTTCTCACATGCTTATATCAATAACTTAGATTAATGGAGTTATTTGTTATGTCATACACTTGCCGTAATTCTACCGTGTTGATACTTACATTGGGATTTTGGTCAACTAAAATTCATTATGTGAACATATTACACATGCATTATGCATATTATTAGCAGCACTAATAGAAAAATATGTAGAAAAACAATCATAATCTTGGCACACTGAAGAAAGAATTACTTAGAAAACAAAAGTAAAATCATTTCTACATCAAATTTAAAAAAGTGGGGGAGAGTAAGTACATGTAAGTGTATTGCACAAGAACCCAAGAGCAGTTTTTGCCAGCTGTTAACATTAAGCCTTATTAAATTTCATCTTATTCCTTTGGACAGATATTTTAGTCTTTCATGATCTGTGATGGATTATGACACAGTATATCCCTCCTAAGCTTGTCATTTTCAAATTAAATTATTTTTGTTCAAGTTACTGGTATAATAACCACCTCCCTCCAGGTAGAACCTATACTCTTAGAAATCATCTATTTTGTTAAGTTACATTTCTTTGTCTTGGTCATAAGAACTTTTAAAGAGTTTTACCATGTATTTTACTGTAATTAGGATACTTATGTCTGTAGCATTTTCTTGATCCTCCAGTAGAAGATCTTTAAAAGAAAAATTAAGGCTGGGCATCGTGGCCTACACTTGTAATCCCAGGACTTGGGAGGCCCACGCCAGTGGATTGCCTCAGTTCATGGGTTTGAGACCAGCCTAAGCAAGGGTGAGACCCTGTCTCTAAAAAATAGCCGGGTGTTGTGGAGGGTGCCTGTAAGTCCCAGCTGCTTGGGAGGCTGAGGCAAGAAATCACTGGAACCCAAGAATTTGAGGTTGCCGTGAACCATGGAGGCAGAGCACTCTACCAAGGGTGACCAAGTGAGACTTTGTCTCAAAAGAAAAAAAAAGAGAGAGAGAGAAATTAGTTTGTAGCTTGGCCTTCTTTGTAATTTTGCTTTTCACATACAGAAGCTATGTGAAGAGATATTTTTGTCTGTGCAGTTTATGAGGAACATTGTTAGATACCCTGCTTGCTCTTTGTAATTCTCACTTGTGCTTGCTCTATTTCTCTTCTCTCTCCCTTTTCTAAAAAACAGTTTTATTGCCATGTCATTTACATACCATAAAGTTTACCCATTTAAATGGTATAATTCAGTCGTTGTTAGTATATATACAGAGTTGTGTAACCATGACTATAAACTAATTTCAGAGCATTTTTATCACTCCAAAAAGAAATCTTAAGCATGCTCACTCTCTTCCGCCCACCTTTAATCTAAAAGTAATTTTGCTTTTGTTTGCTATGGAAGTCTTTCCTCAGAAGCTGCCTTTCTTTTCTTTTCTTTTCTTTTTTTTTTTTAAGTCTTTAAATATTTTTTTTTCCTCTTCATTCAATTCTCAATTTTCTTTCTACCACTGATCTTTAAGGTGTAGTTTCTAGGGACATCTTTAGGAATGTACACCTCTAAGAAAATAAACAGTCAAGTGATAGTGAGGATATACTTGATTAGAAGGGGAAAGGATAAGGAAAATTGCTGGAACCAGGTATACACACAGCCCTTATGAATCTGGCTGTTGCCCTGTATGGTACCTCTAAAACTAATGCCTAGAAATTACTTTTCTATTATGGATTTCTCATTACCGTATATACTCGAGTAATAAGCCGAGTTTTTTCGGCACAAAATTTGTGCCAAGTTTGGGTTTTTCGGCACAAATTTTGTGCTGGAAAAACTCGGCTTATACTCGAGTATATACAGTATCTTTCTTCATATTCTGTGTTTATAAACCTAAGAGTTTCATTCTTTCCTATCTGAACTGATTGAGAAGACAGCAAAAGAAAAATGGACATTGTGACATAACATGAAATACCTGGTACTTATTTAGGACTATCTGTTAATATCCATAGATTTAAAGTCTCTCTGCTCTTGTTCAGAAGTTCTCTCACTGGCTAGTGGAGTCTGTAAAAGCATTTAATTTAGATTGAATTTAGGATTGAATGACAATAGTATTAATAGCATAGTTTATATTCCTTTAATGTTTAGGTATCTGATGGAAAGCAGCATTAAGAGAAAGACTAGAGTATGTAGTCAGCTTGTACAGTTATAGTTTGGAGGGAATATCTTTGAGGTGTCAAGGTAAAAGAAGAGTTTAAATGAAGATTTGAGCCTTAGAGAGGTTATTTAAAATTGCAGAGCCAACCCAGGTCTGTTCGAAATAAAAGCCTGTGCTGGTATTAACTGCTTCTTTCCTTGGATAGGTAAAGCAAAATTTCTGGCAGGACTGTCTTTTAAAATTCCCAGACACTTGAATCACTTAATCTGAATACACCTTTGATGAAGAAATTCATACTTTTTACACTTTCCACTTGACCTTGCATTTCATTGTGTTTTAGGGGGTAGACTTTAGAGAGGGCTGAAATATGACATGTTCTGTTTTTAGTTTTTTCTTTTTTCTTTTTTTCTCGAGACAGAGTCTCATTTTGTTACCCTTGCTAGAGTGCTGTGACATCATAGCTCACGACAACCTCAAACTCTTAGGCTCAAGTGATTTTCTTGCCTCAGCTTCCCAAGTAGCTGGGACTATACGCACCCGCCACAACGGCTAGCTATTTTTAGAGAAGGGGTCTCACTCTCGCTTAGGCTGATCTTGAACCCATGAGCTCATGCAATCCACCCGTCTCAGCTTCCCAAAGTGCTAGGATTACAGGTGTGAGCTACCCCACTCAGCCCAGTTACTTTTTTTTTTGAGACAGAATCTCACGTTGTTGCCCTTGGTAGAGTGCTGTGGCATCACAGCTAACAGCAACCTCAAACTCTTAGGCTTAAGCAGTTTTCTTGCTTCAGCCTCCCAAGTAGCTGGGACTACAAGTGCCTGCCACAACGCCCAGCTATTTTTTTGTTGCAGTTGTCATCATTGTTTAGCTGGTCCCAACTGGATTCGAACCTGCCAGCTTAGGTGTATGTGGCTGGCGCTATAACCATTGTGCTAGGGGTGCTGAGCCCCAGTTACTTTTCAGTGTATTGTTCACTAACAGTGCTTTTATACCTCTAATAAAGACTCAACTTTTTTACTCTTCTTTGGGAAAGATAGAGTGTTTAAATGTATAAGATTTTGTTTTGATTTGATTTATTTATTTTAATTATTGGAGAAGTGGAGAAACAGTTCTGATTAGTGAAATGCTTTTAGTGACTTTGCTATTACTAGGATAAGTTTTTTTTTAATTCCATGGCATATATCATAAATGTATTTTGGTAGATTCTTTTATGTTAGCTATTCTTTATTTTCAAATTTCTTTTTTGTCTGAACAAAAATAAACCAGACTTGAATGTTTCCTTTTCCTATCTAAGGAATTTTTGTTTTCAACCTGGATTGAGAAAGATAATTGTAATGAATTATTTGGTGATAATGGCATTTCTGTTTTAATTAGGTTCCCCCCATCTCCATTCCCCCTATATTGTTCAGAAAATGGAAGTAATTTACCTAAGTCTTTTAGCAACATTTTAACAAGCTGAAAATTTTCAGTCAGGGCATATCATATTCAGACAGATGCCAAATTTGCCAAATGCTTTGAAGATGAAAATTTCAAGTGTTAGGTAATAGGGTTTTTCAAAAGAAACCTTTACATCTATTCTTTACTGTAGATAAAGATCACTTAAGAATACAGCTTCTAATTTTAGCTTTCTTTTATGACTTTCTTCCTTATCCCTATCCACATCAAAGTTAGGATACATACTTCCGTGATTAACTAGAAGGATCAAAGTCTTTATGAATTCAGTAAGCAGTGGACTAAAAGAATTGTCTGTTACCAAGTTTAAAATGTCTTACAGTGTGGGCGGTGCCTATGGCTCAGTGAATAGGGCACCCGCCCCATATAGTGAGGGTGGTGGGTTCAAACCTGGCCCCAGCCAAACTGCAACAAAAAAATAGCCAGGCATTGTGGTGGGCGCCTATAGTTCCAGCTACTTGGGAAGCTGGGGCAAGAGAATTACTTAAGCCCAAGAGTTGGAGGTTGCTGTGAGCTGTGACGCTACAGCACTCTACAGAGGGTGATAAAATGAAACTCTGTCTCTAAAAAAAGAAAAAAAAAATGTGTTACAGTGCTACCTTTGTTTTTTAAATCACTCTCTTTAATTGTTGGAATGTTGAATTGCTTGGAGTACTAGGCAGGTCCCTTATACATGTACTTTGTGCCTCTCATTTGAAAATAGCCACATGCTTGGCTTGATGCCTGTGGCTCAAGCGGCTAAGGTGCTAGCTACATACACCTGAGCTGGTGGGTTCTAATCCAGCCAAGGCCTGCCAAACAACAATGATAGCTGCAACCAAAAAATAGCCAGGCGTTGTGGCGGGCGCCTGTAGTCCCAGCTACTTGGGAGGCGGAGGCAGGAGAATCGCTTGAGCCCAGGAGTGGGAGGTTGCTGTGAGCTGTGATGGCATGGCACTCTACCCAGGGCAACAGCTTGAGGCTCTGTCTCAAAAAAAAAATAAATAAATAAATAAATAAAATAAAATAGCCACATGGCTTCTATCAGTCTTTTGAAGTTCCTTCCAACATTGATTCTACTACCTTTAGAGGACATTTTGAGAATTATTTCTGTTCAAAAACTATACAATTTAATAACTACAAAAGATTTTTAAAGTAGTAGTTATAAATCTAATTTTATGAGCAATTAAAGTATTATAAAATATTTCTTAAAGATGTGAGATTCTTTAATTTGGCATGTAGAAGCAATGGTAACCTAATACCACATACAGGCATTTATCCTTTCTGATTTAAGAGTTTCTTTCCTATACATGTGCCTTTTCAGGATTGGCGATGCCTCAGGGAGTAGGAAGTATTTTCTTGGGCCATGAAATTCTATTTTTAGCTTCAGGAGGAAAAAATAAATTGTAGTGTTGAAATAAAATATTTGCTAAAAGGTAAAGTTGTTGGGTAAAAAGGTAAAAAGATCAGGATTAATGGACTAATTGGAGATACCAATTTAAAGCTGTTATATAGGCTCTACTGTTCTCACAGTGCTGTGAGCTGTGATGCCAGGGCACTCTCCCTGGGGCAACAGCTTGAGACTCTGTCTAAAAAAAAAGGTGGTACCTGTGGCTCAAGGAGTAGGGTGCTAGCGTCATATACCAGAGGTGGTGGGTTCAAACCCGGCCCCAGCTTAAAAAAAAAAAAAAAAAAAAAAAAAAAAAAAATAAATATAAAAAAAAAAAAAA